>PYDT01000135.1:0-12500 GCA_004837865.1 Musa balbisiana
AAATAAATACCTTCCTTAAAATATACGAGGCTTCTTATATATTCCGCAACACGCAAGCACTTTTTCATTCTTTCATATACTAGGGATTTTCACTTGGAAAGAAAATGTTCCATACTAACGGATTGGGTCCATAACCATTGGTTTCCAGTTTACCCGAGATCTTGTAGCACTATCTGAGTCCCCTCTCAATTAGTATTACCCGAAGAAATCATTCTAGAAACTATACAATTAATTGCTCTTCATAGACAAACTTGGATTTTGCGATCCCCGGTAAGATCGTCAGGATCATGGGCTCCTTTTTTTCCTTTTTCTTCAGATAGGAAGGGCTGTTGCACAAAATGTACTTATTCTAAGTACTTGCCCCCATTAGATCCTATTCTATCTCTATGAAGAAGAGATCAGAAGGGGATTCTTATTTGTACAATTACGTTCGAACTTGGCACGAGCCTGAAGAAATTAACGATACTTTCTTTTCTTTTTAGTTGTTCTGCCGGATCGTTCGCTCATAGTATCTTTGGTCTTCACCCGGACCTTGATGAAAAAATCGGGCACTTCTTATCGATTCGTTGAGAATGATTCTGTCTAGTTCAACAATTTGGCCGATTAAAACGTAGAAGGCGCTCTGTTTGGACCCTCACGGACGAAAAAGATGCGTCAGTTTGTATCATCGCGTGACTTACTCTTCGTCCGAACAGTTAGATATGAATGCAACACAGATCTTGTTCTATCGTTATCAGAGATTTCTATATGACAAATACGAACGGAGTTTGAAGAGAGGAAGAGTCGTCGACCTTGCAACAGATAAAGGAGGATTTATTCTCAATAGTTTGGGCCCGAGAAGATGGCGCCCGGTGGCAACTAGTGATTGGAGTGAAAGCCCACTTTCGCTATCGGGCTTCGGGGCAAGCGGACCTTTTAGCATGAAGAGATAAGCTTCAAGGAGGAAATGATTCGGGTTTCTTGCAGAGTGAAACATGCATACCATACACGAGACACACGATCTTCCAAAAAAGAAAAGAGTTGGTTCGAGTAGCCATTCGTTGGACCGCGGCGGATCCTTCTTTTCCTATTCAAAGTCACCCTTTGTCTCTGTGTTTTCACTTCGAGAATTTCTTTGCAGATGCAGAGATGTGTCAAAGGTCTTAATACTCCCAAACAAAACCTTCTACCTCTATTTATAATGCTGGTTCATCAAGAATACGCAAGAAAGTACTCGATAGGTTGATCAATCGCCAGCGATGGCTGAGCAGCAATAGGCCATTATCTAATTGATCTTTTCCTTTGCTAATACTCTATCCGAGAGTTATAATTATTTATCAAAATCTGTTCCTCTCAACGGACCGCTATTGGATCACATACAAGACCATGTTGAGAAAGGATGCTTTTCCTCGGTGAAAGAAACTTTTATTCCTGTAACAGGGAAAGAGTTCCCATTCCTTAGGCCGGTAAGATATGTGTCCAGAAATGGATTACGTGAACAGGAGTGGCCGGTGGTAGAGTCGTGGAAACATTTTTTATTCCAATATTTTGGCCCTTATCTCCATTAACAATATTCTAACTGCGCTGAAACTGGAGAATTGAATCTAGATCAAACACAGTATGGATGATCTGGAACTGCCTAAACAAGATTCTGAACGGCGAACAACCAAGTCTAGTACTTCCCGACACAAACAGTTTATCCATTAATGCAACCAGTAAATCCATCGGAAAATAAAATAACCGGATGTTCCGATGAAATGCTTGTTGTCTATCTGCTCCAATACCGACTCCTTGGTTTACCTGAATAACTAAGAAAATAGATAGACCTTTCCTCTCGTCTCAGGTCGATGTGGATCCTTCTCAATTGCAAGATCCCCATATGGATATACATATTCCGGTGACCGATCCTAATTCTAATTGTTTTGTTCCGAAGCAAAGAGTCCACGGAGGCCCGGATCGTCCTATCAGATATTCCACGACCAAGAGGTACTGGATTCTCTTTCGGATAGGCCCTGAAGGAAGAAAGGAGAGCCGGGAATGCCAACAGACGCTGTCTCCAACAACGTCTGTCTATTCTCTAAATTCACCCGACCCGATCCATTTTGGAACGTCCAGTGCCAAAGTCACTGATGGGTAAGTCTCCAATCCCTAAAAACGGACTATATAATGTACTTTATTCTGCTGGTTATGGGTAACTGGTAGGGTATTGTACCAGAGTTTTTATCAATCTACCCTTGTGTGATTCCTCTTAATCATATCCTCGGGGGTGGTGCCGGGGCGGGGACGATTTCCAAAACGGACTCCCTGCATTCCTTAGTAAGAAGACGCCCAAGATTCCGTGATCCCCTGCCGAACCTATCCAATTCCAACAGCTCGGACTCGATCGTTGGGATTGCCGGAATCCTTCGTTCAACAGATAAGATTACTCGGTATATCAAGATTGATTAGATCCGAAATCTTTTATTGACCCTTGCTCATTCAATGAGCATTCTCATATTAATGCCTTGAAAGAGGACTCCGAACCTCCACGCTCTTTAGCACGAGATTTTTGCGAGTCTCGCGTGTCTACCATTTCACCCATCAAGGCATCTTGACAGTGAATCTCGCGTATTTTCCATGACATGATTCTATCTAATGTATATAGGGAATATAGACACAGGTGGAGTGTATGGATTATTCTCTCGACGGTCATGTCATATCGGCCCCGGGTCAGACCTTCACATTGCTTCGATTGATTATCCGAGGTATACCTTATATATCGCAAAAAGATGTACAATCAAACCTATTCGTCGATTCAATAGAATCCAAAAAGAAAGTGAATATGGTACCCAAGACGATAGATATGTCAAAATCAGGTCCGATTACGCCTATCCTATCCCTAATAGAATGTCACGACTAGCGATCCATAGGTAAACTAGTATCTATTTTACCTACGCTCGAATGACCCATCCTCATAACTAAGATGTACCTAACCTATTCGTTCTGTCCGGTATGGAATGAACTTATAATTCTGATTGATCGAGTCGATTCCTGATTCATAATTTCCAGAACACCCTCAGCCCATTTCCCATTTTTGGTTGGGCGAACAGATATACTATGTCTTTTATTCCAGTTAGTAAGAGGGATCTTGAACTAAGAATAGACCTAGAAGCTACAATATGGTAAATCCTGACCATTGCAAGAATTGGGTCATGGATATTCCTGGTATAGTCGTGCTATCCCACATACAGTCCTACTCCAATTCGATGGATTGTTTTGATCTTAAAGGAGATCATCTATTTTTCGCACGTAAGGGGTTATTTCTTGATTTCGTCCAGTCATTAATGAACTGTGTTATTTTTTTAATAATAGGAGATAGAAACAACGCCTCGTAGGAGTCCTATTGAAGCCGCACCCCCACCAAAATATAGGCCCTCCTGCCAGTCCACAATCCAGAATAGATTGAGTTTTCCGAAAAACCCTGCTAGTGGAGGAAGCCCGCCAGAGGAACAGAACATAGCGGAAGAAAGAGCAAAAAGAGCGGGCGGGGAGAACCGAGAAGGCGAAGGGAGCGGCAGGGAAGAGACAAAGAGAAAAGCAAGCAAAAGTCACGAGAGTCATGAGAGACTAGAACACAAATAAGGAGCATGCTGGCTAGCCAGAACGGTGGAGGCAGCAACGAGTGCCAAGAATACATATCCATGGAAAGGGGAGGACGAAGCAAGCAACGTGTCAGGCTTGGGTGAGGAAGAAGAAGGAGGATCCCTCAACTCATGCTAAGAATTCGAGGATCTCCAAAAGAGAGGCCATCGTTTGAGGAGCATAAAAAGGATACGAAAGTCGCGTGCTGAAGCTGAAGCACTACGTTCGAGTAACAAAAGAAAAGCAAACGACGGGAGTTGGGAGAGTCGAGTTCGAAAAGCGATTCCTCACGTTCTTTCTCTCCTTCAAAACGTGCCAGGAACTTTCTCTTTCTCGCACGGCTCCTAAGTGAAAAAGACATAGAACTCCTCTTTCTTTCCTTTTTATTACCTTCCTCGCGTATTATCAGACCGAAGCCAGTCGAGTTCTAAACAGATTACTACTTCTTAACTTTTCGAGACTCCTTCATCAGTGGTTGTGAATGCCTGACTTTTTTTTCAATTCCTTTCTGACCTTGGTTTCCGTATGAGCCCCTTCAGCATATTGAGAAATAGAACCATCTGATTTGATTCGTTCTCAATAGCCATGAGAATGATCATCATAAGGGTGATCCTTTTGTCACGGATGCTCCTATTACCGCGTAGTCCCTCTGAAGGAGGAAACCACTATGTCGCATCTACACTCGATATTCAAGCATTGTATACTCATTAGTCCCGTCCTTTTATAACTACCTCAACTCCTAAACAAAAAAACTAAGGGTTGCCTAAATACCCCGTAAAATACCGACTTGCAATGTATCTGTTTTTCATAAAGAGATTCGGTGTTCCTGACCCTGTTCACTTTAATTGTTATTTGAAAAAAAGACACAATACTTTTGGTAAAGTTATTGTCTTGGTCCGAGTGGGGATAGCATGGTCTCTTCTGCTGTCTATTGGATTTTTTGAAAAATCCAAACATCTCCGATATCGATTATCGATGTGTGATTTGTACGAACGATACCCATCCTTCGTATACGTCAGGGTCCATTTGATGAAAAGTCTGGGGAATAGCTTGAACCCAATTCCTACAGTGATGGATATAAGCGCAATTGTCTAAATTCCTGGGGAGTTAGACATTTGGTATTGATAAGACCCATTCCTTTTCTGACGCTCGATCTCCCCCCCAGATGAAACCATATAGCCAAGAGAACCTGAACCTAAAGAATAGAGCTTGCCCCACCCATGAGGAAATTTTCAGTAGTAGCCTCATTAACCGTACATCTCTCTTGTATAATCCGGATAATATGTAGGACATAACCTTAACATTGCTGGGAGCTACAAAGATAGTTTATTAAATCGTTAGCACACACCTCAAACAGTCCGCCTAAGTAGCGGTTATACGAATAACAGAAACTCTGTATAGCCCTTTCTGTACAGTCCAATGGTACTACCTACGGATATAGAATACATAGATTTTTGAACATAGTAAAATAAGAATAAAATTTGGAAAATTTCGTTGCGAAATTGTTCGTTTGGAAAGTTCCCGAAAAGCTAATTATAGGTTCTTCTCTCCATCGGAACATAGGGCCCGTTATGCTTAGTATAAACGTGTTGAGAGTGCAATAGACCCAAGGTCTATCCTTTTGATCATAGGTTGAATCGATCATCAAATAAGAATTAGGCCAAAAATTAGGATACATTCTGGTAATAATGAACTTCCAGTGGAAGAGAAGCAAAGTGAAACGCTGCATAAAATTCTCGTAGAATCGAGAATGAAGTTTTCATTCGTACATGCCCAGTATGAATTAGTAACTGCATCCAAATCTCGCGAAAAAGTCCACTTGTTTCGAAACTTTTCTATTTTTGTAATTGATATTTACGTGACTCCCCATGAATGGATCACCCTTATTCCATGATATTTTCCATAACTTCCATCTTTCTTACTTCTTATTCTTAGCCAGCCCCCGATAGGCTCAGGTGATCTTGATTTATGTTTCATCTTTTTCTTTCCTTTTGGTTGTTTTCGAGAAAGATATCGTCCGATTCTTTGTCGATTGATTCTTTTCCGATCGAGATGTATGGATCCATGTGTCTATATAGATCCTGTTCATGGATTAACGAAAATGTGCAAAAGCTCTATTTGCCTCTGCCATTCTATGAGTCTCTTCTTTCCTTTTTGCGTATGGCATCGCCACTCCCTTTGGCAGCATCTACTATTCGGAATTATTTGAAAGCCATATTCGAAACCCGGACGTTTTCGGGATGCCCCTAATAACCAACGAATGGCAAGTGCTTTTCCTTGTGTAGATCCTATTTCAATAGGAACTTGATGGTCGATCCGCTACACGTCTTGCTTTTACTGCTATATCGGAGTTACTCCACGTATTGCTTGACGTAAAACAGATAGTGGATTTGTTTCTGTCTTTTGTTGAATCTTTTTCATGGCTCGATAGATAATTTGATAAAGCCAATGATTTTTTTCCGTGTTTCAGAATACGGTTAACCAACTGTTAACTAATCGATTACGATAAATTGGATCGGATTTTGCAGTTTTTCTTCTGCAGTACCTCGACGTGACATGGGCGTGAAAGAGGTTCAAGAATCATTTTCTTTTATAAGGGCTAAAAACGAATTACCTTATTTTTGGCTTTTTGACCCCATATTGTAGGGCGTGTATCTCGAAAGATATGAAAGATCTCCCTCCAAGCCGTACATACGACTTTCATCGAATACGGCTTTCCACAGAATTCTTATGTA
Source organism: Musa balbisiana (assembly GCA_004837865.1). NCBI lineage: Eukaryota > Viridiplantae > Streptophyta > Magnoliopsida > Zingiberales > Musaceae > Musa > Musa balbisiana. The sequence goes on from PYDT01000135.1 coordinate 6,336, forward strand.
TCTATGAGATCGAGTATGGAATTCTGTTTTACTCACTTTAATTGAGTATCCGTTTCCCTCCTTTCTGCTAGGATTGGAAATCCTGTATTTTACATATCCATACGGTCGAGTCCTTAGGTTTCCGAAATAGTGTAATGTAAAAAAGAAGTGCTTCGAATCATTGCTATTTGACTCGGACTGTTCTAAAAGTCGAGGTATTTTCGAATTGTTTGTTGGACAACGGGACAAGTAAGGGAAAAAAAAACCTGAACATGATTTCAATAATTGGGACCTTGGACTATAATAGTCCGCTCGGGGAAGCTCTTTTCGAAAGAAATCTTTGTCCATGTAGCCTGCGCCCCAGTCCCTTACGGAAACTTTTGTTATGGGGTAGCCATTACACTCAATTTTCTAAGCGATTCACATGGCATCATCAAATGTACACGTCTTGGAAAGAAATCTACAACGCACTAGAACGCCCTTGTCGACGATCCTTACTCCGACAGATCTAGGGTTCCTCGAACAAGTGATATCTCCACACCGGGTACAATCCTGAACCCTCCGCCTCTACTTAATTAACTACAGGAATGTTCTGTAAAAATAGGGGCCAATACCAGGTAATAAGCATTGATTTCACAATCCAGAGGGTGTAATTCGTACTTATGCAACTTTAGTAAGGAAGAGTTTGGTTTTTTGGGGCGTGCTGTGGAAGTTGACAGAGTCACCTTTCTGGTCACTCTTACAGGGAACCGTACCTGGACAGGATTTTTCAACCTACTACGGCTCCTCGTTCAATTCTTTTCGAAGTAATTGGATCTTTTATGCGGTCGAGGAATCTCTCCCTTATTACCCAATCCGTCCCGAAAGAGTAACTAAGAACCAATTCAGTCCGTTTTTTAATGTTCCATTGAACAACTTTCTATTTATGATCAAGGGGAAGATTAATTCTTTTTACCAAACATATGCGGATCAAATCACGATCTTATAACTAAGAACAAGAAAATATTTTTCCGATCAATTCCCCTTGCCCCTTATTTTTCGAGAATTTAGAAAGATTATTTCGAGTTGAATTTGTTTCATGGAATCTGGGGCTTCTTCGATTGCTACTTATTTTGAATATCTACTTATTTTTTTTTTGCTTTATTCTTATTTTCATTTCGATTTTCTTCCCTTCTCTCTTTTCTTTTGATTCCTGGCCATCATTCCTTAAGTCCCAGGTTTGTTGATTCCTTGTAGAAATTCGGACCCCATTTCTCATCGAGGGAAGGGTACGGAAATAAATCAGATTATTTTCGATCAAAAACAAAAAAGTACTATGTGAAATCTTCGGGTTCTTGTCCTCTTCCTCTATAAACACATTACACAGCGTTTGAATCAATAGAGACCCTTTCTTTATGTATGAATCCGAGATATACATTCCAATTCCTTCCGATACTCCCACGGAAAATCCCGAATGGATCAAAAATTGGGAAGGGTTAGCTGGGAGCTATCCTAAATGCGGTTATGCACTCTTCAAAATAGGAATTCTTTTCTGGAAAGAGTCTGGGCTTTTCGTGCTTTAGTGAGTCGTCCGAGATCCTTTCGATGACCGATGTGTTGAAGGGATATCCATCTGATCCGAATCGATTGCGTAAGGCCCGCGGTAGCAAGGAACCGCGGGAAAGTTATACAGAAAAGTGGGACAGTTGTTCTATATTATATAGATAGTATTAGTTAGTGATCCCGGTTCGGATTATATTAGTATTAGTTAGTGATCCCGGTTCGGTGAGGCCTTCCGCCACCGTGATTCTAAAAACTGTTGGCACCAGTCTACTTTTGGTTCTGGGACCGAGGAGAAAGGGGCTCCGCGGGAAGAGGGTTGACGGGGAGAGAAGCAGGGAGGTCACATGCTTCAAATATACAACATGGATTCTGGCAATGCAATTGGAGTTGGACCTCAAGGTCGATCGAATGGAATTTCAGGTCTGTCCACAGAGGAAATATTTGCATGCTGGGCAAGAGGATAGTAAGGTACAAAGTCTGTCCTCGGTAGGAAAATGTATTTTTCTATTACTATGACAAATTAATATTTCTCTACAAAAAACTATGAATTAATCTTTCTATAAAATATGAAAAATTAAGAAATGAAAATGAAGTGTTATGGTGGGGTGTACATTATCCTTTTTCTTGTATGTATTCCTAAGAAAAGGAATTTGGTCCATTTTATTTTTCGAGGTCTCAAAAAAGGGTGTGGCGCACCAAATAGGAAACCTCTGGAAAGGGAATTTGAAAAAGGAAATGTAGCTCCCAGTTTTCTTCGGAAAAATTGGTAAGATACTTTGGCGCAAGGAAGAAGGGGTGATCTATACCATTCTTGACTTGGTTCTGCTTCCCTCTTTTTTTAACAATACCGAGTCGGGTTCTTCTCCTACCAGTATCGAATAGAACATGATGAACACATATTCTTCATGTAAAACCGCTGGACGATTTAGTCGGGAAAATCGTACCGGATTTTAATGAAAACCATTGGGATGGCTTCGAAATCCGTAGTCCAATCCCTATTTCCGATAGGAGCAGTTGACAATTGAATCCAATTTCCATTATTTTACTATCCATAACAACATTATTTTACGATCCATAAATAGGCGAAAAGAAGGCCCGGCTCCAAGTTGTTCAGGAATAGTGGCGTTGAGTTCTCGACCCTTTGCCTTAGGGAGTTAGTTAGTTCATTTCTCGATGGGGACGGGAAAAGGGATATAACTCCCCCCGCCCCCCCCCCCCCCCCCCCCGTAAGAGTGTCACCTTGGAAGTGGTGGAAGTCATCAGTTCGAGCCTGATTACCTTCAAGACCAATGTAAGGTTTTCTATTTTGCCTTGCTACCCCGGGCACGGATCGGACGAGAAGGATTTAAGTAGGGCTGGGGATTGGGACGTGTAGGGTGGTATGACATATTGCTGGGAGCGAAACTCCAAGGGCTAATATGAAAAAAGCGGCATGGATACAAGTTAGCCTTTTTAAATGAACAAGAGAATTCCGAATCACTTGTCTACGAACAAGGAAGGCATAAGAAGGCAAACTATGAATCTCATGGAGAGGTCGATTCTGGCTCACAGGATGAACCGCTGGCGGCATGCTTAAACACATGCACAGGTTCGGGCAACGGGAAGTGGGGTTGCCAGTGGCGGACGGGGAGTAACAGCGTTAAAGAAAAACCGCCCTGGGAGGGGGAACAAAAAACTGGAAACAAACGGTTGATAATACCCCGTAGGCTGAGGAGCAAAGGAGGAATCGCCCGAGGAGGGGCTTGAGTTGATTAGCTAGTTGGTGAGTAATGCTTACCAAGGCGATGATCCAGTAAGCTCGGTCCGAGAGGGAGGATCAAGCCCCAACTGGGATGAGGGTGACACGGGGCACGACCAGACCCTACGGGAGGCAAGCAGGGGGGAATTTTTCCGCAAATGGGGCGAAAGCTGACGGAGCAATGCCGCGTGGAGGTAGAAGGCCCACGGGGTCGTTGAACTCTTTCCGGAGAAGAACAATGGACGGTATATGAGGAATAAGCATCGGCCTAAACTTCTGGGCCAGCAGCCGCGGAAGAAAGAGGAGCCCAAACCAAAGCGTATCCGGATTGAATTGGGCTAAAGCGTTGTAGGTGGCGTTTTCAAGTCCGCCGTCAAAATCCCAGGGCTCAAACCTGGGACAGGCGGTGGAAAACTAACCAAGATGGAAGTACGGTAGGGGCAGAGGGAATTTCCGGTGGAGCGTGTGAAATGCGTTAGAGATCGGAAAGAACACCAACGGCGAAAGCACTCTGCTGGGCCGACACGGACACTGAGAGACGAAAGCTAGGGGAGCCAAATGGGATAGTACCCCAGTTAGTCATGAGCGTAACGACCCTGGATACTAGGCGCGTGGCGTATCGGAACCCGTGGCACGTGCTGTAGTCTAACGCGTTAAGTATACCGCCGGGGAGGTACGTTCGCAAGAATGAAAACTCAAAGGAATTGACGGGGGCCCGCACAAGCGGGGGCATGTTGGTTAATTCTATGCAAAGACGAAGAACCTTACCAGGGCGTGACATGCGTTGAATCCTCTTGAAAGAGAGGGGTGCCTTCGGGAACGCGGACAAGGTGGTGCATGGCTGTCGTCAGCTCGTGCCGTAAGGTTGTGGGTTAAGTCCCGCCAACGAGCCGCAAACCTCGTGTTAGTTGGCCACCATTGAGTTGGGAACACGAAAAACAGACTGGCCGGGATAAGCCGGAGGAGGGGGCCCGGATGGGGAAGTCAAAGTCATCATGCCCCTTATGCCCTGGGCGACACACGTGCTACAAGGCGGGACAAGGGTCGCGATACCGCGAGGGTGGGAAGCTAACACCAAAAAAACCCCGTTCCTCAGGTTCGGATTGCAGGCTGCAACTCGCCTGCATGAAGCCGGAATCGCTAGTAATCGCCGGCGCATACGGCGGTGTCGTTCCGGGCCTTGTACACACCGCCGTCACTATGGGGTGCCATGGCCCGAAAGGTCGTACCTAAAGCAAGGGGGGGAATTTGCCGAAGGCGGGGGCTAGTGGGGAAAGGAGTGGAAGTCGTAAAACAGGTAGGCCGTAAAACTGGAAGGTGCGGGCGGGATCACCTCCTTTTCAGGGAGGGAGCTATGCTATTGCTTGTGGGGTATTTTGGTTTGACACTGCTTCACACCCAAAAAGAAGCGAGTACGTCTGAGCTAAGCTTGGATATGGAAGTCTTCTTTCGTTTCTCGACGGTGAAGTAAGACCAAGCTCAGGAGAGCTATCTCCTAGGTCGGAACAAGTTAGTGATAGGATCCCCTTTTTACGTCCCCATGTCCTCCCGTGTGGCGACATGGGGACGTAAAAAGGAAAGAGAGGGATGGGTTTTTCTCGCTTTTTTGGCATAGCAGGCCTCCCACTTGGAGGCCCACACGACGGGCTATAGCTCAGGGTAGACGCGAGCCCCTGATAATTTGCGTCGTTGTGCCTGGCTGTGAGGGCTCTCAGCCACATGGATCGTCAATGTGGCTCATTCAGCGCCTGACCCGGCGATGTGGATGTAATCCAAGGCACATTAGAATGGCGTACTCTCTACTACCAGTGTTTTTCGGATCGGAGTTTGAACAAAAAAATTATCCTCAGGAGGATTCTAGGATGGGCGATTCGGTGAGATCAAATGTAGATCTAACTTTCAGTCACTCGTGGGATCCGGGCGGTCGGGGGGGACCACCACGGCTCCTCTCTCTCGAGGGGAATCCATTACATCCTTATCAGTGTAACGGGGAAAGCTATCTCTCGAGCACAGGGTTTAGGTTCGGCTCCAATGGGAAAATGGAAACCTAACAACAGGGAAAAATGGGAGGCACCTTAAACAAACGCATCTTCACCGGACCAAAGAATACCGGAGACTCGCACCTTTCATTCTGGGGTGACGGAGGGATCGTCCCACGAGCCCTTTTTCATGATTTTCGGAAGGTCGGAGAAAAGCAGCCATCAAATTAGGATTTCCCGAATCCTCCCTTCCCGAAAGGAAGAAGTGAATTCTTTTCCTTTCAGCAGGGCCCAGGAGATTGGATCTAGCCCATAAGAAGAAGCTGGGTATAAGAAAACTCACTTCTTGGTCTTCGGACCCCGCAGGTTTCAACTACCGAGCGGCCCCCCGATCAGTGCAATGGGATGTGTCTATTTATCTAATCTCTTGGACTCGGAAAAAAAAAAAAAATGGGAAGCAGGGTTAAAAAGGAAGATAGAGTGTCTAGCGGTTGGGCCGGGAGGGTCTCTTACGCTTCTTTTCTCCTTAACATCGATTTATTTAACAACGGCTTGGCATGGTAAGGGAGAAGGGGGAAAACAAGCCACACTTGAAGACGCGCAGTACAACGGAGAGTTGTATGCTGCGGTCGGGAGGAGAAACTCGCTCCCGAAAAAGAATCTATTGATTTCTCTAGCCAATGGTTGGCTCGTAGGTGCGATGATTTACTTCACGGGCGAGGTCTCTGGTTCAAGTCCAGGATGGCCCAGCTGCGCCAGGGAAAAAAGGAAATAGAAAAAGGCCAATCTGAATCTTCATGCAACTCCACAATTGCTCGGGGGGAGATAGCTCCAGTTGGTACGAGCTCCGCGCTTGCAATTTGGGTCTTGGCGTTACGGGTGGATGTCTAATTGTCCAGGCGGTAATTGATAGTATCTTGTACCTGA
>PYDT01000135.1:17500-60354 GCA_004837865.1 Musa balbisiana
CTACGCGAGGTATTGACGGCGATTCTCAAAATAGTAGAAACAGAATGTGATACGATGAGATAGAATGCAATAGAAACAAAGACAGCGAACGGGTTACTACTCTAACGGTCAAAAGCGAGCACTTTAATTCCATTATTATTCTTTAATTAAGAATGAATCAAATCTCCCCAAGTAGGATTCGAACCTACGACCAGTCAGTAACAGCCGACCGCTCTACACTGTAGCTAATGAGAACAACAGGGAGATTCGACCTCCATGAGAGTTTCAACCCCCGTTCTCAACCCATGAACAAATGAGTCCGAAGCTTCCTTGTAACTCCCGGAACTTCTTCGTAGTGGCTCCGTTCCATGCCTCATTTCATAGGGAACCTCAAAGTGGCTCTATTTCATTATATTCCATCTATATCCCATGCCATTCATTTGAATATCCGTGGTGTCATGACAAAGAGTGTCATTTATAGTCTATCCGTTTCTATATATGGAAAGTTAAGAAATCATCATATATAATCAAGAAATTGTAATAGAAAAGAAAAAGGGGGTTTGTGATGATTTTTAAATCTTTTCACTGGGTAATTATTATAATTATGCATGAGATAATAAATCGGTCGTTTTGGTCGGACTCTATTATGGATTTCTGACCACATTCTCCATAGGGCCCTCTTATCTCTTCCTTCTTCGAGCTCGGGTTATGGAAGAAGGAACGACGAGATAGGAGGTATCAGCAACAAATGTTTATTACGGGACAGCTCATGATGTTCATATCGATCTATTATGCGCCTCTGCATCTAGCATGGGTAGACCTCATAAATAAACTGTCCTAGTTATACCCTATCGTTTGTTTTTGTCCTTCTCTTTCTTTTCCTCCTGATGTTTTGTCTCGCTGTCGCTCTCTCTTCTGGAACAATCACAAAAACCTTTGGATATGGGTCTACTAACGAATCAATGCGTTAAGCTCCGCATCAATGTGTATTCTGAATAATCTCATTTTTCAATTATTCACCATTTCATTTTACCAAGTTCAAGGTAGCCAGATAGCAACATTTATATGTTTCGATGCAACAACAAGATGTTATTTTTTGTAAAAAGTAGTTTTAGGTGGTGAATGGTTTACATTGTCTTCATGAAATGGGTTGGATTGGTATTATTCTGGATACGGCAAAAATCATTTCTATTCGATCTAAATCTAATAGGTACCTTGCTAAATCTAATAGTACCTTGTGGCAGAATTGAGAAATTCTATGGCTCGAATTTTAGTATTTCTTATTATCACCTGTGTCTACTATTTAGGCAGAATGCCGTCGCCGATTGTAACTAAGAAAACTGAAAGAACCTCAGAAAAGTCAGAAAAGTCAGAAAAGTCAGAAAAGGAAGAAAGGGGAGAAAGTGAGGAAGAAAGCGATGTAGAAAGTGAGGAAGAAAGCGATGTAGAAAGTGAGGAAGAAAGCGATGTAGAAAGTGAGGAAGAAAGCGATGTAGAAAGTGAGGAAGAAAGCGATGTAGAAAGTGAGGAAGAAAGCGATGTAGAAAGTGAGGAAGAAAGCGATGTAGAAAGTGAGGAAGAAAGCGATGTAGAAAGTGAGGAAGAAAGCGATGTAGAAAGTGAGGAAGAAAGCGATGTAGAAAGTGAGGAAGAAAGCGATGTAGAAAGTGAGGAAGAAAGCGATGTAGAAAGTGAGGAAGAAAGCGATGTAGAAAGTGAGGAAGAAAGCGATGTAGAAAGTGAGGAAGAAAGCGATGTAGAAAGTGAGGAAGAAAGCGATGTAGAAAGTGAGGAAGAAAGCGATGTAGAAAGTGAGGAAGAAAGCGATGTAGAAAGTGAGGAAGAAAGCGATGTAGAAAGTGAGGAAGAAAGCGATGTAGAAAGTGAGGAAGAAAGCGATGTAGAAAGTGAGGAAGAAAGCGATGTAGAAAGTGAGGAAGAAAGCGATGTAGAAAGTGAGGAAGAAAGCGATGTAGAAAGTGAGGAAGAAAGCGATGTAGAAAGTGAGGAAGAAAGCGATGTAGAAAGTGAGGAAGAAAGCGATGTAGAAAGTGAGGAAGAAAGCGATGTAGAAAGTGAGGAAGAAAGCGATGTAGAAAGTGAGGAAGAAAGCGATGTAGAAAGTGAGGAAGAAAGCGATGTAGAAAGTGAGGAAGAAAGCGATGTAGAAAGTGAGGAAGAAAGCGATGTAGAAAGTGAGGAAGAAAGCGATGTAGAAAGTGAGGAAGAAAGCGATGTAGAAAGTGAGGAAGAAAGCGATGTAGAAAGTGAGGAAGAAAGCGATGTAGAAAGTGAGGAAGAAAGCGATGTAGAAAGTGAGGAAGAAAGCGATGTAGAAAGTGAGGAAGAAAGCGATGTAGAAAGTGAGGAAGAAAGCGATGTAGAAAGTGAGGAAGAAAGCGATGTAGAAAGTGAGGAAGAAAGCGATGTAGAAAGTGAGGAAGAAAGCGATGTAGAAAGTGAGGAAGAAAGCGATGTAGAAAGTGAGGAAGAAAGCGATGTAGAAAGTGAGGAAGAAAGCGATGTAGAAAGTGAGGAAGAAAGCGATGTAGAAAGTGAGGAAGAAAGCGATGTAGAAAGTGAGGAAGAAAGCGATGTAGAAAGTGAGGAAGAAAGCGATGTAGAAAGTGAGGAAGAAAGCGATGTAGAAAGTGAGGAAGAAAGCGATGTAGAAAGTGAGGAAGAAAGCGATGTAGAAAGTGAGGAAGAAAGCGATGTAGAAAGTGAGGAAGAAAGCGATGTAGAAAGTGAGGAAGAAAGCGATGTAGAAAGTGAGGAAGAAAGCGATGTAGAAAGTGAGGAAGAAAGCGATGTAGAAAGTGAGGAAGAAAGCGATGTAGAAAGTGAGGAAGAAAGCGATGTAGAAAGTGAGGAAGAAAGCGATGTAGAAAGTGAGGAAGAAAGCGATGTAGAAAGTGAGGAAGAAAGCGATGTAGAAAGTGAGGAAGAAAGCGATGTAGAAAGTGAGGAAGAAAGCGATGTAGAAAGTGAGGAAGAAAGCGATGTAGAAAGTGAGGAAGAAAGCGATGTAGAAAGTGAGGAAGAAAGCGATGTAGAAAGTGAGGAAGAAAGCGATGTAGAAAGTGAGGAAGAAAGCGATGTAGAAAGTGAGGAAGAAAGCGATGTAGAAAGTGAGGAAGAAAGCGATGTAGAAAGTGAGGAAGAAAGCGATGTAGAAAGTGAGGAAGAAAGCGATGTAGAAAGTGAGGAAGAAAGCGATGTAGAAAGTGAGGAAGAAAGCGATGTAGAAAGTGAGGAAGAAAGCGATGTAGAAAGTGAGGAAGAAAGCGATGTAGAAAGTGAGGAAGAAAGCGATGTAGAAAGTGAGGAAGAAAGCGATGTAGAAAGTGAGGAAGAAAGCGATGTAGAAAGTGAGGAAGAAAGCGATGTAGAAAGTGAGGAAGAAAGCGATGTAGAAAGTGAGGAAGAAAGCGATGTAGAAAGTGAGGAAGAAAGCGATGTAGAAAGTGAGGAAGAAAGCGATGTAGAAAGTGAGGAAGAAAGCGATGTAGAAAGTGAGGAAGAAAGCGATGTAGAAAGTGAGGAAGAAAGCGATGTAGAAAGTGAGGAAGAAAGCGATGTAGAAAGTGAGGAAGAAAGCGATGTAGAAAGTGAGGAAGAAAGCGATGTAGAAAGTGAGGAAGAAAGCAACCAACTGATCAAACAACAACATGAAAAAAAAAATCCATTGGAATAGAAGAAATCAGTAAAAGGTTCTCGCGGTCAACAAATTGACCGATGAATTAGAAGGACTGGATCAAGAAAAGGATGAAGAACAGATAGGAAGATATGAAATTAGTTCAAGAAAAGCGAAACGGGTGGTGATCTATACTGATAACAATCCGGATCCGGATACCGATACTGATAATATTGATCAAGCAGAAGCAGAAGAGGTGGCTTGATACGTTATTCGAACAACCAGATTTTAATCGGGGTATAATCCAAGGATCCATGCGTGCTCAAAGACGTAAAACAGTTATTTGGGAAATATTCAAAAAAAATGTCATTCCCGCTTTTTTTGGATCGAATAGACAAAGTCTTTTTTTTTTCTTTTTTGATAGATTCTTTTTTTTTTCTTTTTTGATAGATATAGATATCGAATAATTAATCGTATTTTTAGGAATTCCGTGGGGGGAAACCAGAATCCGAAACTTCCGACTTTGAGGAGGAAGAGGAAGAGACAAACACTGGGAAAAAAAAAAAAGACGAGGAGAAAAAAAAAAAAGAGGAAGAAATGAAACGGATAACAAATCTAGAAAATTGGGATAGCATATATTGCTCAAGCATACGAGGTTGATGCGAACCCCAATCTTTTTTTAGAAAAAACATTGTATTGCCGTCAGTGCGACTAGCTAAAACATATTGGACGTATGTTATTATTCCAATTCCCCGAGTGGTATGAGGATTTGAAGGAATGGAATAGAGAAATACAGGTTAAATGCACCTATAATGGTGTTCCATTATCAGAAACAGAATTTCCCAAAGATTGGTTAACAGATGGTATTCAGATAAAGATTTTATTTCCTTTTCGTTTAAAACCTGGCGAAGATCTAAAATACGATCTCATCATGGAGATCCAATGAAAAAAAAAAAAAAAAAAAAGAAAATTTTAGTTTTTTAACAGTTTGGGAATGGAAACGGAACTCCTTTGGTTCTCCCCGAAACCAACCTTCTTTTTTTGAACCCATATATGAAGGAACTCAAAAAATAATTAGAAAAGTAAAAAAGAACTCTCTAAAAGTTTCAAAAGAAAAAACAAGATGGGTCATCAAAATAGTTCTAGTTCTAAAACGAGTTCTAAAACGAGTTCTAAAACGAATAGTTCTAGTTCTAAAACGAGTTCTAAAACGAGTTCTAAAACGAATAGTTCTAGTTCTAAAACGAGTTCTAAAACGAGTTCTAAAACGAGTTCTAAAACGAGTTCTAAAACGAGTTCTAAAACGAGTTCTAAAACGAATAGTTCTAGTTCTAAAACGAACAGTTCTAGTTCTAAAACGAATAATGAAGAAACTTGAAAAAGTGAACCAAATTTCTTTATTTGAATTGAGGAAGAGGAAAAGTACTATGAACCAAATGAAATGCAAAAGATTCAAAAAAAAATAATCAGATTATTCACGATCGACCATCAAATTCGATTAGAATTGGACAAATTATTTACTCATAGAAAAAAAAAATGAAAGATCTTGCTGATAAGACAATCACAATAAGGAATCAAATAGAAGGAATCACAAAAGACAAGAAGAAAATAGTTCCAGCCTATCATGATAAAAGACCGGACTTCAAAAACTTTTGGCAGGATACTTCAAAGAAAAAATACCCGATTAATACGCAAATCACATTATTTTATGAAATCTTCATTGAAAAAATATACATAGATATATTGCCATGTATGGTTACCATTTTAAGGTAATGCACAACCTTTTAAAAAAACAATTATCAATGAATCCATTTACAACGATGAAAGAAATCAAGAAGGAATGATGAAACAGATCAAGATACAAGAACTTTATTTCGACTATAAAAAAAGTCCTTTTCTAATCCTAATATTAGAAATGATTTAAACACTTATCACGACTTATCTTCCTTGTCCCAAGCATATGTATTTTACAAATTGTCACAAACCCATTATTTTAACAACATCAATGAGATCTGTACTTCAATATCACGATCACGGGACCTATCCTTTTATTAAAGACAAGATAAAGTATATGTAGGACACGAGGAATATTTGATTCAAAATCAAAAAATATTAGTCAAAATCAAAATCAAAAAAATATAGTCAAAATCAAAATGAAAAAAATATTAGTCAAAATCAAAATCAAAAAAATATTAGTCAAAATCAAAATCAAAAAATATTAGTCAAAATCAAAATCAAAAAAATATAGTCAAAATCAAAAAAATATTAGTCAAAATCAAAATGAAAAAAATATTAGTCAAAATCAAAATCAAAAAAATATTAGTCAAAATCAAAATGAAAAAAATATTAGTCAAAATCAAAATGAAAAAAATATTAGTCAAAATCAAAAAATATTAGTCAAAATCAAAATCAAAAAAATATTAGTCAAAATCAAAAAAATATTAGTCAAAATCAAAAAAATATTAGTCAAAATCAAAAAAATATTAGTCAAAATCAAAAAAATATTAGTCAAAATCAAAATCAAAAAATATTAGTCAAAATCAAAATCAAAAAAATATTAGTCAAAATCAAAAAAATATTAGTCAAAATCAAAAAAATATAGTCAAAATCAAAAAAATATTAGTCAAAATCAAAAAAATATAGTCAAAATCAAAATGAAAAAAATATTAGTCAAAATCAAAATGAAAAAAATATTAGTCAAAATCAAAATGAAAAAAATATTAGTCAAAATCAAAATGAAAAAAATATTAGTCAAAATCAAAATGAAAAAAATATTAGTCAAAATCAAAATGAAAAAAATATTAGTCAAAATCAAAATCAAAAAAATATTAGTCAAAATCAAAATCAAAAAAAATTTTTTGATTGGATGGGAATGAATCGAAATTATTCTACCATATCAAATCTAGAACCTTGGTTCTTCCCAGAATTTGTGTTACTTTTGATGCATATAAGATTAAACCGTGGATCATACCAATCAAATTACTTCTTTCTAATATTTATTATGAAAATGATATTAGTCAAAATCAAAATGAAAATGATATTAGTCAAAATCAAAATGAAAAAAATATTAGTCAAAATCAAAATCAAAAAAATATTAGTCAAAATCAAAATCAAAAAAATATAGTCAAAATCAAAATCAAAAAAATATAGTCAAAATCAAAAAAATATTAGTCAAAATCAAAATCAAAAAAATATTAGTCAAAATCAAAAAAATATTAGTCAAAATCAAAATCAAAAAAATATTAGTCAAAATCAAAAAAATATTAGTCAAAATCAAAATCAAAAAAATATAGTCAAAATCAAAAAAATATTAGTCAAAATCAAAATGAAAAAAAATATAGTCAAAATCAAAATGAAAAAAATATTAGTCAAAATCAAAATCAAAAAAATATTAGTCAAAATCAAAAAATATTAGTCAAAATCAAAAAAATATTAGTCAAAATCAAAATCAAAAAAATATAGTCAAAATCAAAATCAAAAAAATATAGTCAAAATCAAAATCAAAAAAATATTAGTCAAAATCAAAAAAATATAGTCAAAATCAAAATCAAAAAATATTAGTCAAAATCAAAAAAATATTAGTCAAAATCAAAATCAAAAAAATATTAGTCAAAATCAAAAAATATTAGTCAAAATCAAAAAAATATTAGTCAAAATCAAAATCAAAAAAATATAGTCAAAATCAAAATCAAAAAAATATAGTCAAAATCAAAATCAAAAAAATATTAGTCAAAATCAAAAAAATATAGTCAAAATCAAAATCAAAAAATATTAGTCAAAATCAAAAAAATATTAGTCAAAATCAAAATCAAAAAAATATTAGTCAAAATCAAAAAATATTAGTCAAAATCAAAATGAAAAAAATATTAGTCAAAATCAAAAAAATATTAGTCAAAATCAAAAAATATTAGTCAAAATCAAAAAATATTAGTCAAAATCAAAAAAATATTAGTCAAAATCAAAATGAAAAAAATATTAGTCAAAATCAAAATGAAAAAAATATTAGTCAAAATCAAAATCAAAAAAATATAGTCAAAATCAAAAAAATATTAGTCAAAATCAAAATCAAAAAAATATTAGTCAAAATCAAAAAAATATAGTCAAAATCAAAATCAAAAAAATATAGTCAAAATCAAAATCAAAAAAATATTAGTCAAAATCAAAATCAAAAAAATATTAGTCAAAATCAAAAAATATTAGTCAAAATCAAAAAAATATTAGTCAAAATCAAAATCAAAAAAATATAGTCAAAATCAAAAAAATATTAGTCAAAATCAAAATGAAAAAAATATTAGTCAAAATCAAAAAAATATTAGTCAAAATCAAAATCAAAAAAATATTAGTCAAAATCAAAATGAAAAAAATATTAGTCAAAATCAAAAAAATATTAGTCAAAATCAAAAAAATATTAGTCAAAATCAAAAAATATTAGTCAAAATCAAAATCAAAAAAATATTAGTCAAAATCAAAATCAAAAAAATATTAGTCAAAATCAAAAAAATATAGTCAAAATCAAAAAAATATTAGTCAAAATCAAAATCAAAAAAATATTAGTCAAAATCAAAAAAATATTAGTCAAAATCAAAAAATATTAGTCAAAATCAAAAAATATTAGTCAAAATCAAAATCAAAAAAATATTAGTCAAAATCAAAATCAAAAAAATATTAGTCAAAATCAAAATCAAAAAATATTAGTCAAAATCAAAATGAAAAAAATATTAGTCAAAATCAAAATCAAAAAATATTAGTCAAAATCAAAAAAATATAGTCAAAATCAAAATCAAAAAAATATTAGTCAAAATCAAAATCAAAAAAATATAGTCAAAATCAAAAAAATATTAGTCAAAATCAAAAAAATATAGTCAAAATCAAAAAAATATTAGTCAAAATCAAAATCAAAAAAATATAGTCAAAATCAAAAAAATATAGTCAAAATCAAAAAAATATTAGTCAAAATCAAAATCAAAAAATATTAGTCAAAATCAAAAAAATATTAGTCAAAATCAAAAAAATATTAGTCAAAATCAAAAAAATATTAGTCAAAATCAAAATGAAAAAAATATTAGTCAAAATCAAAAAAATATAGTCAAAATCAAAATCAAAAAATATTAGTCAAAATCAAAAAAATATAGTCAAAATCAAAAAAATATAGTCAAAATCAAAATCAAAAAATATTAGTCAAAATCAAAAAAATATTAGTCAAAATCAAAAAAATATAGTCAAAATCAAAATGAAAAAAAATATTAGTCAAAATCAAAAAATATTAGTCAAAATCAAAAAAATATTAGTCAAAATCAAAATCAAAAAAATATAGTCAAAATCAAAATGAAAAAAATATTAGTCAAAATCAAAAAAATATTAGTCAAAATCAAAATCAAAAAAATATTAGTCAAAATCAAAAAATATTAGTCAAAATCAAAATCAAAAAAATATTAGTCAAAATCAAAAAAATATAGTCAAAATCAAAAAAATATTAGTCAAAATCAAAATCAAAAAATATTAGTCAAAATCAAAAAAATATTAGTCAAAATCAAAAAAATTGACATAATATAATAATTATTATTTATTTTTCCTGATCGGTAAAACCATGGATGGAAAAGAAAGAAAAGAAAAAGATAAAAAAAGTTTTATGGTCAAAAATTCATCATTTCACTGCTTCCACAAGAAGAAAAAGAAGAAAACAGGGGTTCTGTTGAATTTCAAGTATTAAGTTTCACCAATAAGATACGAAGACTTACTTCACATTTGGAATTGCACAAAAGAGATTTTTTATCACAAAGAGGTCTACAAAAAATTCTGAGAAAACGTTCAACGTCTGCTGGCTTATTTGTCAAAGAAAAATAGAGCGCGTTATAAGAAATTAATTGACCAGTTGGATATTCGGGAGCCAAAAAAAAAAAACAAAAAAAAAGTTTTGTTAATTAAATCGTTTGAATTAGTATAGTAGTTATTAGATTTTTTATTTTGATGAACCTCCTACTTTTTGAGGATTAATGAAATAATGAAGTAAGGACGAAAGATATGGACTGTACCGGCTACAAAAAAAGATTCATGATAGTTAATATGGGTCCTCACCACCCATCAATGCATGGTGTTTTCGACGTCGTTACTCTCGATGGTGAAGATGTTATTGACTGTGGACCCATATTGGGCTATTGAAACAGAGGGCATGGAAAAAATAGCGGAAAACCGAACAATTATACAATATCTGCCTTATGTAACACGTTGGGATTATTTAGCTACTATGTTCACAGAGGCAATACGGTAAATGCACCAGAAACAACTGGAAAATGTTCAATACCTAAAAGGGCTAGCATATCAGAGTAATTATGCTGGAGCTGAGCCGTATAGCTTCTCATTTGTTATGGTTGGGCCTTTTATGCGGATATCGGCGCGCAGACTCCCTTTTTATATTTCAGCGAGAGAGGAATTGGATATATGATTTATTCGAAGCCGCCACAGGTATGCGAATGATGCATAATTATTTCCGCATCGGAGGAGTAGCGCCGATCGCCATTATGGTGGATAGATAAATGTTTGGATTTTTGCGATTATTTTTTAACAGGAATTGTTGAATATCAAAAACTCATTACGCGAAATCCCATTTTTTGGAGCGAGTCGAAGGAGTGGGCATTATTGGTGTAGAGGAAGCAATAAATTGGGGTTTATCAGGACCGATGTTACGAGCTTCTGGAACACAATGGGATCTTCGTAAAATTGATAATTATGAGTGTTACAATGAATTCGATGGGAAGTCCAATGGCAAAAAGAAGGAGATTCGTTAGCTCGTTATTTAGTACGAATCGGTGAAATGAGGGAATCTATAAAAATAAGCAACAGGATTAGGAAGGAATTCTGGAGGACCCTATGAGAATTTAGAAGTCCGACGCTTTGATAGAGCAAAAAATTCCGAATGGAATGATTTTGAATATAGATTTATTAGTAAAAAACCTTCACCAATTTTGAATTGTCGAAACAAGAACTTTACGTGAGAGTAGAAGCCCCAAAAGGGGAAGTAGGAATTATTGATAGGAGATAATAGTGTTTTCCCTTGGAGATGGAAAATTCGTCCACCCGGCTTCATAAATTTGCAAATTCTTCCTCAGCTAGTTAAAAGAATGAAATTGGCTGATATCAGGACGATACTAGTAGTATAGATATCATTATGGGAGGGTTGATCGTTGAAATGATAATTGATACGACAGAAGTACAACTATCAATTCTTTTTCTATATCGGAATCCTTAAAAGAAGTATTGGACTATATGGATCTTTGTACCATTTTGACCCTTAGAGTGGAATACAATAGGGGTACTAGTAATTGTGTGGTTAGAAAGAGAAATATCTGCAGCGATACAACAACGTATTGGGCCTGAATATGCCGGCCCCTTGGGAATTCTTCAAGCTCTAGCAGATGAACTAAAACTCTTTTTAAAGAAGACTTCTCCACTGAGGAGATGTTCGTTTGTTTAGTATTGGAACGCTATAGTGGTCATATCAATTCTCTAAGTTATTTAGTCATTCCTTTTGGGTATCGCCTCATTTTAGCCGATCTCAGTATAGGTGTTTTTTTATGGGTCGCCATTTCAAGATTGCTCCTATTGGGCTTCTTATGTCAGGCTACGGAACGAATAATAAATATCCTTTCGGTGGTCTCGAGCTGCTGCTCAATCTATTAGTTATGAAATACCATTAACTCTATGTGTGTTATCATAATCCTCTACGTGTGATTCGTTGAACATGAACTTATACTCTTTCCTAGAAGTAAAGGAAAGAAGTTGTGAATGTATTGAATAGGTATTTTATTTTTTATTCATCATTGGGTCAATGAGTTAAACCAGATAGTTATATGAGTGAAACAAAACAACTTAGAAGTTTGCAGTAAGAAGATAAAAATCCTGTCATATGTACAAGAATAAAGTGAAGTAAACATAAGCAGTGTAAACTGTTACCCCAAGATTATAGATTCTTTCATTAGTCATAATATCTTGAAGCGGTGTGAGATCAACTGTATGGAGTTTTCATTACTGTCTTGTATTTATTACCATGCGTAGATTCAATCAACAATCAGTGGCGGTTAGGAACACCAAAGTGCACAAGGATTGTAATAGAGATAATGTAAGGTATAAAAAAAAGAGATATTTCTACATAAAAAAAAAAAAAAAATTATAAAAAAAATAAAAAAATGAATAACGATATTGATGCATAAAATAAATAAAAGAATAGAGAGAGGCGATTCGTCCACCTCCCATAGATTGATTCTTCCCCTATAAAAAACTTGCAATGCCCACCCCATTTGTAATTCCATCAATTATATATCTATCAAAAAACTGGAGTTAGTTCGGTAATCCCAGTACCCTGGTAAAAACCCTAGTCTAAAAATGTCTATGTAACCACATTATATGACCAATGTATATCCCATTTTTGATTTGGTCCAGATAATTCTTTAGGACCACCTTTTACAATGAATTGATAAAGTCAAATTCCTTAAAAATGAATAAGCAGACCAGATAGATATATGCTATGAATAGTCCGGAAATAGCTTATATTACTGGGAAAAAATTGCATTTGTAAAAAATCATACAGTCCACAGAATTACTCGAATTGGATGGAAAAGGTTTGTGAGTGGAGTTAACCATTTGGATAATATATCCAAATCTATTACCCTGATCAAAATGAATTCCTATTGATCCAACCAACAAAGTAAATCATCAAAATAAGAAAGCAGAGGAAATAGCATAGTATTGTCCACTTCGCGAGGGTACATGTAAGTGTACTTTTTTTCGAAAGAAGTATTAAAGTATCGTATGCATTTTTTTAGTTATTATCAAAAGTTCTACATATCCTTTGAAAAAAAGAAGACCTTATTATTCATTGTTGATAAAGGTAAATTTCTATTGACTGCTTGGGGTACCTCTTTTTTGTCCTAGAGATATGAATAGGACGAACTATTTTTTGTGCTACTGTATCTTGAAAATGAACGCCAATTGTCCAGCAAGGTAAGAATACACCCGAAACATATAAAATGCAGTCAATCTGCTGTGAAACAAGCTATTATTGCGCAAAATTGGTGAATACAACAAACTATCATAAGGAATTTCCATCTTTGGACCAAAAACAAGCAAGAGGTGGAATACCGCAATAGAAAGTGTACTAATAAAAAAGGTGTATTGTAATTGGCAAACATCTTCTTAAACCACCCATAAGAGCCATATTATGACTTTTTTCTGGCGAAATCGCAATAGGTCCATTGAATGATATAGATCCGGATCCCAAAAACAATAAGCTTTTAGATAGGCAGAGGTGATCAAATGGAATAAAGCAGCTCGAAAGACCTATACATAGAGCTCAAAAATTAACCCAATTGAGACATTGTAGAATAGGCTAAATGCTTTTTATATCTCTTTGAGCAAGAGCCAAAGTAGCTCCTAGTAGTATGTTATTACACTATTAAAGATATGACATTCCTACGTCAGGTATAAGCTATGAAATAGAAGAGTCGAGCTACAAGAAAAAAACTCCTGCTGCTACCATAGTAGCAGCGTGTATAAGAGCGAGATGGGAGTGGGTCCTTCCATGGCATCGGGTAACCATACGTGAAGGGGGAATTGTGCGGATAGCAACGGCACCAATGAATAATAAAGAGGCACACAAAGTAGCAAATAAAGAACTGACCCCATTATTATGGATCAAGTTATTAGTTATTTCGAACAAATCCCGAAATTCTAACTACCTGTTATCCAATAAAAACCTAAATTCTAATAAACCAAAAATCCCTACACGATTAGTTACAAAAGCTTTTTGACAAGCACTTGCTGCAGTCGGTCGTGTAACAATAATCATATCATAATAGAACACATCCCCACCAGTTCCCAAAAAAATATAAATTTGTATCAACTTGAACTGTAACTTATCCCAAAATGAAGCATTGAAAAACTCATATAAGCAAAAAATCTCAGATATCCTTGATCGTGAGAATATATGTCACTATAAATAAGAACCAAGATTCCAACAGTAGTAAGTAGTATTGACAAATAGGAACTAAGTGGGTCGATCAAATATCCGAACTCTAAGGAAAAATCATTATTGATGGTCCAAGACAATCGATATGATAGATGGACTTCCATGTATTTGTTGACTAGATAAATTCGCTGAAAACCCCTAACTATACTGAACAGTAAAAACCACTAGTAAAAGGCCATATACGAGAATTTTGTTGTTGCTGTCGGAATCAGTAGAAGTCCAAATCCTATTGACACAGTAACTGGAAGTGGAAGAAAAGGTATTATCCATGCATATTGATATGTATGTTCCATAAGAAAACAAAATGAAATCTTGAATCATTCTACTATTCTAGTCTAGTCTAGTAGAATATTCTATTCTGTAATTATAGCCATATTATATAGTATAATAAGAAAAATAGTATAATAATAAAAAAGAGTTATATCAAAAGGAGTACTTGATTCTAATATAGATACTATGATCCATTTTAATTTAAATAAAAAGGACCTAGTTATCCTATTTGTTCATTTTTTATAGTAATTCCCTAACTCCCTCTGTAACTCCTTTTGTTTTGAAATGATTGATTGGATTCCAATACAATAAGGAAAACTTATGTTTGATTGGATTCCAATACAATAAGGAAAACTTATGTTTGATTGGATTCCAATACAATAAGGAAAAATCCTTATGTTCATCAGGAAGATAATCCTTACTTGTATAGAACTGAAATAAAGATGAAGAGGTTATCTTTATTGGGTAATGAAATATCTTGTTTAACAGAATAACTACTAGTGGAATGTTAAGTTTGAATGACAAACAGAGCACTCGGCGCTTAATCAATAATAGAAAAAACTCTTTTTCCAAAAAAAATTTCTCCTGTCTTCTACTTGTATTTTTTATCCCTAGTGTTTGTTGTATATGTGATACTGAGCAAAATATGCGTAATTATACATATATTATCTGGTTGTTTGTTTAATATATATGTTTTAAAATAGGTTTAATAAAATTATATGTTAAATAGGTTTTAAATATATTTGAAAATGCTTTTTAAAAAAAATATTCTACCAGGGATAAGTATAGATAATGACTAAAAGAACAATCCATTTTGAACAAAACAATACAGTCTTTCACATACAACGATAAAAACTGGTAAACCCTTTGAATGGCAGCCCCAAAAAGCGTACTTCTTATGTCCCAAAAAAACGTTTCGTAAAACTATTTGGAAAAAAAAGGATGTTTAGTGCAGGAAAGGCTTTTTCCTTAGCTAAATCGGTTTCCACCGGACGTTCAAAAAGTTTTTTTGTGCAACAAACAAAAAAAAGTCTTGGAATAATCGGAATTGACATACTCGAAGAACTTCGAATTTTTAAGATGAACGATTCAAATACTTAATGTATGAACTCTTCAAATATAATAGGAGTTAGTACTAGCTGTTGTAGTATGTAGATGTGGTATGTAGAATAAAGGTAGTATATCGGAATTCTGATATTTTTTTCTATTACTTTTCACAATAGAAAAATATTTTTCTATGTGGAAAAATAGAGTATGATTACGATAGAAATGAAATTGTTTGTTTATTATAGCCTAACAAAACCAAAGGTGTTGGTAAATCTTACCATGTATATATAATAAGAGTATAATACTAATGGAACTAGGAATGATACTAAGGTGTCGAACTCGTTAGAAAATTCAAATTCTTTTGATTTAGTGATGAAATTGTTATCATATGAAATTTTAATCCTGGTGATTAATTTTTTCATTGAAAAAAAAATCTTTTTCATTTTGTTTGAACTCTGAACTAAAAGGGATAAATAAAAAACGAATCAAAAAATAGAAAAGGAACAATTGTAGTTCTATACCTCAAACCCGACCGACAACAATAATATGAGTTTAACTGTTTTGGAAGAACTTAGTTTCTAGCCCACCCCCCCCCTCCTCCAAACTACGCGAAAGTTTATTATTAAAACTAAACTTACAATGATCCCAACTAAAGCATTAGTTTTTTTTGAATATGATCAATAGATGAATAGAATTAAAATAGGAATTTAAAGGAATCTATTATCGATAGCATGTTACTAAACTATATTGGAATCCTTGATTCTCGACGATTCAACGTGAATTGACTATTATTTCAAGTAGCCGCCATGGTGAAATTGGTAGACACGCTGCTCTTAGGAAGCAGTGCTAGAGCATCTCGGTTCGAGTTCGATTGGCGGCATACTATAAATCCTAGAAAAAGTAAATCCTCTAAAGAGACACAACGAATCCTATAATGTATTCAATCTCGATTTCAATTCTCTAATGGGACCCCCCTTTTATGATATTACAACTTTAGAACATATATTACTCATATCTCTTTTCCGAATCATTTCCAATTGTGATTACGATCATTAATGATCTTATTAGTCGCGACATCTCTGATTGCGTGATTCATTGGAAAAAGGGATGATAGCCACTTTTTTCTCTATAACAGGATTATTAGTTTCTCGTTGGGTTCTTCAGGACTTGTCCATTAAGTAATTTATACGAGTCATTAATATTCCTTTCGTGAGTTACCAATTCATATGTTTCCAAGAGGGGAACCATAAAAATGATTAAGCACAATAACCGCACCAAGTACCATTTTTACACAAGGCTTTGGCCACGTCGGGTTTTTTAACTGAAAATGCATCACAATCCGCAATATTATACCTGCTCTACATCTGCAGGTTAATATGCAGTACAGTATGATGTTAGTAAGCTATGCAGCCTTTTATGCGGATCATTATTATCAGTCGCTCTTCTAGTCATTACATTTCGAAAAAACTCGATATTTTTTGTAAAGGTAATAATTCGAATTAAGCCATTTTTCTTTGGTGAGATTCAATATTGAATGAAAAAAGAAAGGGTTTGGAAAAACAGGCTTTTCTGTCATTTCGAAATTATTTAAATATCAATGACTGCACGTTTGGATTTTGGAGTTATCGTGTAATTAGTGTTAGGATGACCTTTTTAACCATAGGCATCTTTGTGGAGCAGTATGGCTAAGAGCATGGGGATATTATTGAATGGGGACCCCAAAGGAAACTTGGGCTTTTATTTATTGGACCATATTCGCGATTTATTTAATACTAGAATAGCATACATAGTAGAAGAGGAACAAATCAAAGTTTGAAAAGTACGAATCGGCACTTGTGGTTCTATAGGGCTTTATTATAATTGGAATGTTATTTTGGAATCAATCATTAGGAATAGGTCTACATAGTTATGGTTCATTCACATTAACAGTCTACTTGAAAAACTACACAGATAAATAATTGAAGAACTACATACCGAAGACCTAAGAACATCATCCCATATATATATATAAAGCTTCTTGTTTGTGCGAGTTTTTGAGAACAGTTTGAATCTTCCTTATTCAAACGGTTCTCAAAAACTAAAAATGCATCTCATTACAATTCTAATTCACTTTGTTCTTTTGCATTGTACAGCGAACGATTTTAAAAATCTCAAATCAAAGACAAAAATTCGATTTCCGTATTATTAATGAAAGACTCTCGATGAAAGTAATTAGATAGGATAGCTTGACCCTGTCAACTGATAGCGGAGAGAACGAAACCGGATAATACCAAAACCTATTCGGGTAGAAGATACAGATTGAAACAAATAGTTATCGTGGTCAGAATCGCAAAAATTCGAGTTTGGAAAATGAATCGCGTATCCATAGATACATCTGACGTAACATAGATAATAAATAAATAGGAGTTAATATCATTCCAATTGCCATTACAAAAGTAATTAGCATTTTGGGCATTAAAAGGTATTTTGGACTAGTAATTATTCCAAAAAAATACTAATATTCGCACAAAACCACTCATCTGGCAAGGCAAGAGACAGCCATCGAAAAACTAATGAACATGGTAAAAATAGGTTTGCATGGGCATCGAATCCCCCCCATTTCGTCGAGATAAAACAAGAAGTATCTATCACAACTCGTTCCTGCCAAGAAAAAAGCGCAGCACACTAAATCCATGAGAGAGTATTTGTAAAATGGCACGTTGGTCCCATCCGGTTATAGAACATTCCTATACTGTGAAACCCATGTGAGATACAGAGGAATAGGCTATTTCTTTTTTTTAACTTCCGTTGACCGAGAGAGGTTGAAGCTGCATAGATTATTTGAATCGTTCCACTATTACCAACCAGGGAGAAAAATAGAATGAGCGTGGGGTTAATAATTCCATGTTGATCCGAATAAGTCCATATGCGCCCATTTTTAATAAGATTCCAGCTAGAAGCATACATGTACTGTAATGTGCTTCTCCATGGGTATCTGGTAACCACGTATGTAGGGGTATAATCGGCGATTTGACAGCATAAGCAATAAGGAATCCAAATATAATATTATTTCCAATGCCACAGGATATGATTGATTAGTTAATTTGAAAAATCTAATGTGGGTTCATTAGGGCCATATAAACCCATACCTAGAACTCCTATTAAGAGAAAAATGGAGCCCCCCGCAGTGTACAAAATAAACTTTGTGGCCGAGTAGAGACGTTTCTTTCCTCCCCACATGGATAAAAGTAAATAAACAGGAATAATTCTAACTCCCACAGCATGAAAAAAAGTAAAAGGTCTCGAGAAGAAAATAATCCTATCTGACCGCTGTACATTGCTAACATGAGAAAATAGAACAATCGCGAATTTCGAGTAACTGGCCAAGCCGCTAAGGTAGCTAAAGTAGTGATAAATCCTGTCAGTAAAATAGGTCCTATGGAAAGCCCATCGATTCCCAGTTTCCAGTGAAAATCAAAAATATCTATCCATTTTAAATCTTCCTCCAATTGGGTTAATGGATCGTCCAATTGGAAATGATAACAGAAAACATAGGTCGTTAGAAGGAGCTCCAACGAGCATATACATATAGCATACCATCTAAACATCTTATTTCCTTTATGAGGAAGAAAGAAAATGGAAGAACCGACGGATATCGGCAAAACAACAAGTATTGTTAACCAAGGAAAATAACTCGTTATAAAGACAAGATACGTTTTGACCAGAAAAACCCGTGCTCGGAATAGAATAATATATTTCTCGAGTACGGGCTTTTGTCGGTAAAGAGGAATCAATTGATTCAAGTGGATTTTTTTGTAACGTATCAATAACCTAGACCCATGCTGCGAGTTGTTTCATATGATAAATAAACACGGACACTCAAAAAATCCGTTGGACAGGCGGATTCACATCTCTTACAACCCACACAGTCCTCGGTTCTTGGTGCGGAAGCAATTTGCTTAGCTTTACATCCGTCCCAAGGTATCATTTCCAATACATCTGTGGGGCAGGCTCGTACACATTGAGTACACCCTATACATGTATCATAAATTTTTACTGAATGTGACATTGGATCTATAAATTCCAGGTTTGAACATCAAAATTTTCAATCTGGTAGAAAATTAGTATTTATATTATAGACACCAGACGAAGCAGTGGTTTATTAAATTTTAAGAATCAATATATTTCTAAATCTGTTCATGAGAAAAAGCCAAGAGACTTTGATTTCCGTTTCAAAAATCATGATCATACGAGCCACATGTGTAAATTAAAATTGGCCGACAAACAAATTGATCAATCATTCAAATCAATATTTCAATATTCATATTTGAAATATGAATATATAAAAATAAAACTAAATTATATTCATATTTGAAATATGAATATATAAAAATAAAACTAAATTAGTAATTTAATTTATTTTCGTAATATGATTAACATATTATTATTTAATAATATTATTTTTATTATTTTATTATAATATTTATAATATTATACAGTATATTATTATTATAATATTTATAATATTATACAGTATATTTATATTATTATATAATAACAATAACAGTATATTATTATATAATACATTAAAAATACAATAATACATTAAAAATACATTAAAAACATTAAAATTAAAATACATTAAAATTAAAATACATTAAAATTTGAAATACATTAAAATTAAATACATTAAAACTAAATAAAATAAACAAATAAAAAACGAAATAAAAAAATTATAATACCAATAAAATTAAGAATATAATTATTTTCCATTAATGGAATATGAAAGTGAAAGAATAGAAAAAGAATAGAAAAATATTCCAATTTAATTTTTATTTTCTTATGCTTTATCATGTTGTGCGGTGTCTTGATTTATATGATCATTATAACTGATTATTCAATATATGATCATGATAATTATCACTAATTATTCAACAAATTCGATTGATTGATACGAGTTGATTTTCTGTTTCGATGAATCGACGAAACAATAGCTAGACCAATAGCTGCTTCAGCAGCTGCAACAGCTATAATAAAGATTGAGAAAATGTTTCCTTTTAATTGGCGACTATCAAATATATCAGAAAATGTTACAAGATTAATATTAACCGAATTTAGTATAAGCTCAAGACACATAAGTGCTCTAACCATGTTTCGACTTGTGATCAATCCATAGAGACCGATAGAAAATAAATAAACACTCAAAAAAGTACATGCTCGAACATCATTGACTAACTCCTTATCAATCTCGATTCATTTCAATATGAACAATTCAAGCGATTCGATTTTTTATTTATTTAGAACTTCTAATTCTAAAAACTTTTTAATTCTTTTAAAATTCTAAGTATTTATTATTGGCGAGCCATAGTAATTGCACCTATCAAGGAAACTAAAAGAATTATAGAAATTAGTTCAAAGGGAAGATAAAAATCTGTCGATAAATGAATCCCAATTTGTTGAACGTTACTTATTAGGTCCTGTTCTATAATCTGGTTTGATCTTGTAGTCCAAATAATTCCGTACCATGACGTATCTGGTATAGTAGTAATTAGTGAAAAAGAATACTTGTACAAACCAGTGAAGTGACTCCATCTCCAATGGTCCAAAATACGAATCATTGGAATATTCTGAACCATTCATGAACATTACCGCAAATATGATTAAGACATTTACGGCTCCCACATAAATAAGTAGCTGTGCGGCAGCTACAAAAAAAGAGTTCGATGGAATGTAGAATAAGGATATACAAACAAGAACCAATCCCAACGAAAAAGCAGAATAAATAGGATTGGTAAGTAATACTACCCCAGACCCCCTAGTATAAGAACTGACCCCAGAAATGCTACAAGAATATCATGTATTGGTCCAGGTAAATCCATTATGTATAATATGTAAAAAAAAATATAAGTCAAATCATGACCTTACTAAATGGTCCAGGAAAGGAAAAGGGTTACCCCATTTTTTATTGTATATGATATGTTCCTATTTATTGTATATGATATGTTCCTAATTGAATTAAATCTTAATATGGATTAATTTTATATTAATTTTATATATGGATATTAATCATTTTATATATAGATTATATATAGATATTAATTATAGATATAATTATTATATAATAGATATTAATTTTCTATATGATATAATTATTTTATTGGGCCAATCCTACTTACTTTTTATCCAAAAGAAAAGAATAAAAAAAGTAGTTGAAATTGTATATTTCGAAATTCCCGTGAGAAATATATTATCAGTTTAAATCAAAGAGTGGTTCTCACCAATCTATAGTTACTAATTATTATTTGTAGTTACTGACCAATTATTATTTAATAATTATTTGTAGTTACTGACCAACCAAAATAAAAAAGTTTTGATCTTTTATATCAAAACAAAATCTTAGTAATCGGTAATCGTTCTTGAATCAAAGGGTTTATCTTATCTATTTTGATTTGAGTCGAATTCATAACTGTTTGAATTGTGTAATCTCCAATTACTGACATTGGTAACCGACTCAAAGCAATTTGATTATAATTCAATTCGTGACGATCATAAGTAGAAAGCTCATATTCTTCAGTCATGGATAAACAGTTTGTTGGACAATACTCGACACAGTTACCACAAAATATACAGACCCCGAAATCAATACTATAATTAAGCAATTGTTTCTTTTTCATATCTCTTTCCAATCTCCAATCAACAACAGGTAGATCTATTGGGCATACACGAACACATACTTCGCAAGCAATACATTTATCAAATTCAAAGTGAATTCGACCACGAAAACGCTCTGATGTAATTGATTTCTCATAAGGATATTGAATAGTTACAGGTAAACGGTTTGTGTGGGATAAGGTAATTATGAAACTTTGACCAATATACCTTGCAGCTCGTATTGTTTGTTGACCATAATTCATGAACCCAGTTACCATGGGAAACATATTGTAGATATCCATAAATAAATTGATGTTTCTTTCTCTTGTTTGAAGAGGTTATGAATCTAGAATATCGTTATCGTATTCTGTTATTTATAGTGAAACAAGTTGGGAAGAGGTTGTCAATAATAGATTACCCAAGAAATAGGTAAAAGAAATTTCCATCCAAGATTTAATAGCTGGTCCATTCTCATCCTAGGTAAAGTCCATCTTGTTGTGATAGAAATGAACAGAAACAATAAGCTTTAACTAATGTAATAAAGATACCAATTGTCATTCCAAAGACTCCAGCTATTTTTTTTATTCCGAAAAGCTCAGGAATGGATATGTACGGAATAGATAAATTCCACCCACCTAAGTAAAGAACCGTTACGAATAACGAAGAAGCTAATAGATTTAGGTAAGAAGCAAGATAAAATAAACCAAATCTGATACCTGAATATTCGGTTTGATAACCTGCTACTAATTCCTCCTCCGCTTCTGGTAAATCAAAGGGCAATCTCTCACATTCAGCTAGAGAAGAAATTATGAAAACTATAAATCCTATGGGCTGACGCCATAGATTCCACCCCCAAAAGCCATATTTGGACTGTGCTTCAACTATATCAACTGTACTTGAACTGTTAGATAATTATAGTCGATAATAACATTACTGTTTCCATCGCTATTCCAAAACCGTACATGAGACCTCAGCTTCATACGGCTCCTCTATGGCCACAAATAAATGTAAGGACCGGTTCGATATTATCACCCCTTTCTTTTGGGGTAACTAGAATAAAGATATATCAGAGAGTCCAAAATTAAACCAATGGAATTCCGTTTGCTAGAATAAAAAAAGTGCTTCGGAATTAATCTCATCCCTTATGATAATAAAAATGTATTTTTCTTTGTCGGTAATAACTCAGCCCTTCAATAAAATACTCGTTATATCAATAAATCTAAAGAATTTAAAGAATTAGGAATTGGTCCATTAATTGTGATAAAATTCCACCCATATGGATGGGAAAAAAGAATAAATAAATAAAATATCTTTTTTATTCATTCGATTATTACATTCGATTATTACATTCCATTTCTTTGTTCCTGTTCTTCTATCTCAGAAGAGGGTACTTTGAAAAATAAAAAAAAAAGAATAAGGGATAATTCGTTCTGGATAGTCATTTATTTAATCAGTGAATAGGAGCATACTCTAGATCGGAATCGTAGGGAAGTACTGCTTGATCATTCTACCAACCTTAAAGTCCCTATTTTGATTCGTTATTCATTTTTTTATTTTTTTTTATAATTTTTTTTTTTTTTTTATGTAGAATATCTCTTTTTTTTATACCTTACATTATCTCTATACTAATCCTTTGTGCACTTGGTGTTCCTAACCGTCCACTGATTTTTGATTGATCTACGGCATGGTAATAAATACAAGACAGTAATGAAAACTCCATACAGTTGATCTTTTACACCCGCTTCAGATATGATGACTAATGAAAGAATCTTAATCTTGGGGTAAACAGTTTACACTGCTTATGTTTACTTCAAACTTTATTCTTGTACATATGAATGAGATTTTATCTTCTTACTGCAAACTTCTAAGTGTTTTGTTGCATCATATAACTATCTGGTTTAACTCATTGACCCGAATGATGAATAAAAATAAAATACCTATTCAATACATTACATTCAACTTCTTTCCTTTACTTCTAGGAAAGAAGTATAAAGTTCATGTTCAACGAATCACACGTAGAGATATTGATAACACACATAGAGTTAACAAAATGGTATTTCATAACTACTAGATGAGCAGCCGCTCTAGTAGGACACCTGAAAAGGAATATTTATTTATTCGATCCGTATCCTGACATAAGAAGCCCAATGGAGCAATACTTGAAATGGCGACCCATAAAAAAACACCTATACTGAGATCGGCTAAAAATGAGGGCGATACCCAAAAGGAATTTACTAAAATAAACTTAGTAGAATTGATATGACCACTATAGACGGTCCAATACTAAACAAACGAACATCTCCTCTAGATGGGAGAAGGTCTTCTTTAAAAAGTAGTTTAGTTCCATCTGCTAGAGCTTGAAGAATTCCCAAGGGGCCGGCATATTCAGGCCCAATACGTTGTTGTATCGCTGCCGATATTTCTCTTTCTAACCACACAATTATAGTACCTATTGTAATTCCCAATATAAGGGTCAAAATGGGTACAAAGATCCATATGAGCCATATACTTCTTTTAGGATTCCGATATAGAAAAAGAATTGATAGTTTGTATTCTGTCGTATCAATTATCATTTCAACGATCAACCTCTCCCATAATGATATCTATACTACCTAGTATCGTCATGATATCAGCCAATTTCATTCTTTAATAGCTGAGGAAGAATTTGCAAATTTATGAAGCCGGGTGGACGAATTTTCCATCTCCAAGGGAAAACACTATGATTCCTATCAAATAAATTCTAATTCCCCTTTTGGGGCTTCTACTCTCACGTAAAGTTCTTGTTTCGACAATTCAAATTGGGTGAAGGTTTTTTACTAATAAATCTATATTCAAAATCATTCCATTCGGAATTTTTTGCTCTATCAAAGCGTCGGACTTCTAAATTCCATGGGTCCTCCAGAAAATTCCTTCAGAGCTGTGAATATTTTATGATTCATCATTTCAACGGATTAGTACTAAATAACGAGCTAACGAATCTCCTTCTTTTGCCATTGGACTTCCAATCGAATTCATTGTAACACTCATAATTATCAATTTTACGAAGATCCCATTGTGTTCCAGAAGCTCGTAACATCGGTCCTGATAAACCCCAATTTATTGCTTCCTCTACACCAATAATGCCCACTCCTTCGACTCGCTCCAAAAAAATGGGATTTCGCGTAATGAGTTGTGATATTCAACAATTAATGTTAAAAAATAATCGCAAAATCCAAACATTTATCTATCAGCATAAGGTAGATCGGCAGCTACTCCTCCGATGCGGAAATAATTATGCATCATTCGCATACTGTGGCGGCTTCGAATAAATCATATATCAATTTCTCTCTCTCTGAAAATATAGAAAAAGGGAGTATATGCGCGCGCTATCCGCATAAAAGCCCAAGCCATAACAATGAGAGCTATTTACGGCTCGCCAGAATAATGACTCTGATATAGCTAGGCCCTTTTTTTTTTTTTTGGGTACTTGAACATTTTCCAGTTGGTCTGGGGCATTTACCGTTATTGCCTCTGTGAACATAGTAGCTAAATAATCCCAACGTGTTACATATGCGATATTGGCTATAATTTCTGGTTTTTCCGCCTAGTTTTTCCAATCCCTCTGTTAATAGCCCAATATGGGTTCACATCATACATCTTCACCATCGAGAGTAACGATCAGTCGAAGAACACCATAGCATTGAATGGGTGTTGAGGACCCCATATTCAACTATCATAGATCTTTTTTTGTAGCCGGTACCGTCATATCTTTTCTTCCTTAATTCATTATTTCATGAAGTTTCCTCAAAAAAGTAGGAGGTTCATCAAAATAAAAAATCTAATAACTACTATACTAATTCAAACGATTTAATTAACGATTTTTTGGCTCCGAATCAATGGTCAATTAATTTCTTATAACGCGCTCTATTTTCTTTTGGACCAAGAAGCCAGCAGACGTTGACGTTTGCTCAGAATTTTTTGTAGACATCTTTGTGATAAAAAATCGCTTTTGTGCATTCCAAATGGAAGTAAGTTGTATCTTATGTGAAACTTAATACTTGAATTCAACAGAACCCCTGTTTATTATTTCTCTTGTAGGAAGAAGTGGAAATGAAGAATTTTTGACCATAAAAACTTTTTTATCTTTTTCTTTTCTTTCTTTCCATGGCCATGGATTTTACGATCAGGAAAAATAAAATAATAATTATATATGGATGTCAATTTTTTTGAATCTAGTACACGCAAAAATTTAGATTTATCCGTTTCTATCTAAATCAAATTTTCCATTTGATTTAGATAGAAAAGAAAAGGATAATATATTTAGAAAAGGAAATATTAGTTCTGCATTTACGAAAGAGAATGATTTCTTGCACATAAAAAGAGGTCTGTAGATTTCGTTCTAGATTCAATGAGTGATAACACAAGTAACTACGTATCATGTACCAGAAACGTAACACACCCATATGCGACATCTTTCGGTTTTTATTTATGAAAACGGCATGTGATATATAGGAAATAACTATGAAATAATTCTGAATCGTGGATACATACGTATCCTTGACATACTGAAACGACTACCCATTATTGGTATCAAACCAATAGCGATTCATACAAGCTAAATCTTCGAATCGGTAATTGGAGAAAGAAACAATTTCTTAATTAATTTATTTAAATCCGTATTAAGACGTTGTCCCATTCAAAAATTGTTCAGAGTTTCTTATGTTGTTTTCGTTGCAAAATACTGGATTCTATTCCAATATCAAGATTATGAGAGTTGATAACAAATTAGAATTCTCAATTCTTACGACGTCTAGGAGATAGACTTTTTCAGGAACAAAGAAATAGAATGATTCTTGATCCCCATTCACAAATATATTGCCATGTCGTCCAGTGGATTTTTTAAAATTCTCTTATCACAATATCTTTCTTATGTATTTTCTAGTAATTTGGTGTTTACTCTGGCGACCCAATGAAAAACTATGGTTTGAGATATAATGCAGTTTCAATACCTTCGTAAAGATAGACGCATTGGTTCGATAATTAATATTCCCCTTTTATAATTCTGTAAGAGCTTATCTTTATGATCCGCATTACAATCCAGAGGTATTCTCTCCTCTTGAATCGATGATATAGTAATTGCCCTTGGATTATCAATCTCAGTAGGAGACAATATATCCTAAATATTAAAAAATTTGATTCAAGGCGTCATCCCATCTTAATTGACAAATAAAAATTTTTTCAGGAACAATATAGTTCTCCTCATTATTTTTCTTGGATTTTTTTTTTTTTTGTAACTTTTTTATGTTTGATCTCGGCCATCCTCTTCAGGATATGCTTTGGGGTTGTTTTGTGGATCTGATACAAGATTTGATGACCCTCTTTTTCTTGGTTGGAATTTTGAAATTCTATTTTAACGGAATCTTTATGTTTTGATTTTGACTAATATTTTTTTGATTTTGATTTTGACTAATATTTTTTTCATTTGATTTTGACTAATATTTTTTTGATTTTGACTAATATTTTTTTGATTTTGATTTTGACTAATATTTTTTTGATTTTGACTAATATTTTTTTGATTTTGATTTTGACTAATATTTTTTTGATTTTGACTAATATTTTTTTGATTTTGATTTTGACTAATATTTTTTTGATTTTGACTAATATTTTTTTGATTTTGATTTTGACTAATATTTTTTTGATTTTGATTTTGACTAATATTTTTTTGATTTTGATTTTGACTAATATTTTTTTGATTTTGATTTTGACTAATATTTTTTTGATTTTGACTAATACCATTTTCATAATAATATTAGAAGAAGTATTTGATTGGTATGATCCACGGTTTAATTTATATGCATCAAAAGGTAACACAAATTCTGGGAAGAACCAAGTGTAGATTTGATATGGTAGAATAATTTCGATTCATTCCCATCCATCAAAAAATTTTTTTTTGAGAGTCTTAGTCTTAGTATTTTTTATAAAAATTTCGGTACCGACTATACATATCGGTCCACCTCAATATCACTATTGTTTCTCAATTCACTATTGTTTCCTTTTCCCAAAAATTTAACAATTTCCAAAACTATTTCTCAATATCACTATTGTTTCTAAGGCAAAAATGAGAAGTCTAAATCCAAATATTTTCTATCCAGCTTTAGGGTATCAATAAAATATCCTTTTTTTAGGTAACATCAATATCAATTTAGCAATACATAAAACGAGTCGGGTTTCAGTGTGTAGAGTCCTGACTATCCCCATAATTTATATCTTCAGGGGATAAACGATCATATTGTAGTGTTTTTTTAATTCTTTTCGACTCGTCGATAAATCCACTGCATAAAAATTTCATCATGTAATGAATAATCGGTCTTTCTTTTTATTGAATACCAATTTCATTGATTCTGTATTTTGAATAGTACAACGTTGATGACTCTATTTCGCCATTTTTTCGGTACTAATCGAGACCATTTGCTCCGATGAAAATTATATTGAAATGCCCTTTTAACCAGTTTTTCCATTATTCATTCAAGACTATAATTTTCTTATGCCTGATTTGGAATTCAAATTATTCCTAGTGTCATACAATACTTATCTGGTCTTTAATAAAAGGAGAGGTCCCCGGGATCGTGATATTGAAGTACAGATCTCAGGTGATGGTTGTTAAATTAATTGGGTTTGTGACAATTTGTATAAAAATACATAGGCTTGGGACCAAGGAAGATAAGTCGTGATAAGGTTGAAAAGCATTTCTAATAATGAGGATTAGAACAAGGACTTTTATAGTCGAATAAGTTCATTTATCTTATTCGGGTCATCAAGTCCTTCTTGATTTTTTCATCGTTGTAAAGGATTCATTGATAATTGTTTTTTAAAAAGGTGGCATATTAACCTTAGAAATGCGGTAACCATTACATTGCAGATATCTATGTATATTTTTTCAATGAAAGATTTCATAAAATAATGTGATTTGCGTATTAATCGGGTATTTTTTTCTTGAAGTATCTGCCAAATATGTTTTGTAATTCCGGTTCTTTTATCATGATAGGATGGAACTATTGTCTTCTTGTATTTGTGATTCTTATATTTGATTCTGATGTGATGTCTTATCGCAAGATCTTTCATTTTTTTTTTCTATGAGAAAATATTATACCATTCATAGATCAATATTGAACATGGTCGATTCGTGAATAATCTGATTAGTTTTTTTGAATCTTTTGCCATTCCTTGGTTCATGTACTTTTCCTTCCTCAATTAAACTAAAGAAAATTGGTTCACTTTTTCAAGTTTCTTCATTATTCGTTTAGAACTAGAACTGTAGTTTTAGAACGACTATTCGTTTTGAATAGAGAAACTATTCGTTTAGAACTCGTTTGTAGAACTCGGGTTTAGAACTAGAATATTTTGATGACCCAATCTTTTTTTCTTTTGAAACTTTTAGAGAGTTCTTTTTTACTTTTCTAATTATTTTTTTGAGTTCATATAGGGTTCAAAAAAAAAAGAAAGTGGTTTCGGGGGTGAACCCAAAAGGGGGGAGTCCGTTTCCATTCCCCAAAAAACTGTTTTAAAAAACTAAAAATTTTCTTTTTTTTCCTTTTTTTTTTTCATTGGATCTCCATGATGAGATCGTAGTTTAGATTTCGCACGGTTTTAAACGAAAAGGAAATAAAATTTATCTGGAAATACCATCTGTTAAACCAATCTTTGGAAATTCTGTTTCTGATAATGAACACCATTATAGGTGATTTACATGTATTTCTCTATTCCATTCCTTCAATCCTCATACCACTCGGGGGAATTGAATAAAAATTACGTACAATATTTTTAGCTAGTATCAATGAAGGCAATACCAATGTTTTTTTCTAAAAAGATTGGGTATAAGCATCAAACCTCTTATTGATTGAGAATATAATGCTATCCCAAATTTCTGATTATTGTATCCGTTATCTTCCTTTTTTTTTTCCCCGTCTTTTTTTTGTCCACGTGTTGTCTCTTATCTACTCCTCCAAAGTCGGAAGTTCGGATTCTGGGTTTCCCCCCAGGAATTCCTAAAAATAAGGGATTAGATTAGTCGATATCTGATATATATCAAAAAAACGATAAAAAAAAAGAATTATCAAAAAAAGAAAAAAGACTAAAAAGACTAAGTCTATTCGATCCAAAAAGGCAAGGAGGGGAATGAACGATTTGTTTGACTATTTACCCAAAAACTGTGTTAAGTCTTTGAGCACGCCAATTTTGGGGTACTTGGATTATACACGATAAACTCTGTGTTGTTGCGCAATAACGTATCAAAGCCACCTCTTCTGCTTCTGCTTGATCAATATCTATCAGTATCGGTATAAGGATACGATTGTTATCCGTATAGATTCACAACCCGTTTCGCTGTTCTTGAAATAATTCACTAATCTGTCCTTCTGTTCTTCTCCATTTTTTTGATCAAGTCCTGCTATCATCGGTCAATGTGTATGACGTCGAGGAACCTTTTACTGATTTCTTCTATTCAATGGATTTTTTTTCAGTTGTTGTTTGATAATTTGGATTGGTGTAATTGCGAATACAAATCTCAAGATTTTGCTTTACTTTAGGAATAATTCTTCTTCTTATTCCATAAAAAATAAGAAGATCAATCGATGACGTTAAGAATTAACAATATAATTAAATGATGATGTCTACATCAAGAGGCGGATCTTTTCATGTTCCAATTCTCGAGAATTTTTAGAACTAGGAAAGAGCCATGCATCTCTTTATCCCCCCCCAAAACGTAAGGGAATCTAATCTTCTTCTCGGTAGAAGTAATTAAATCAGTGTAGAAGTTAATTACTCATTTGGGAAGGAATTAAGCACCTGAGTGTATGTGAATAGAATTTTTTTATTGTTCACGATACGGTCCGTTCCAAAAAAAAGCTCATACGCTTTTGGCAAAGTATTTGTGGCTCATTCTCAGCGTTGCATTAACTGGTCCTTTTTTTCAAGATTATGAGCAAGAGATATCCTTGTCTTTCTTCTCTCTTCTTCTTCTTATTCTGAGTTTTAGTCGACTTAGTAAATTCCTTGCCTCAAGTTGTAATTTTTTTGCTCATTGGTAGAAACCCCCATAATCATATAGGTTTCATGGGGAAAATGTTCGTATGTACAAAGACATTTTGCGTTCTCTCATTTCCGAAAAAGTGTGATAAAAATAGGCGATATGTAAAGCTATTAATATTTGTTTTCCATCACTGAACACGGTAAAAAATATTGTGACATTTCATTTTGTACATATTTCAAATCGATTACTTTTTATATAGGCGCAAGGACAGATTCCACGATATAATCGAAAGAAAGGTCAATAGGTTTTGCAAAGTCAAAGCAGAAAAAGTCTTTTCATTTTCTCTTATGCCAGTCTTCCCAATTACCCCAATTAGCTTGATAGGTATCAAGATAAGAATCTTCGTTAAAAATGGGGCTATCTGTTATTCGCATGTGTCTTTAAAGTAAGTGGAATTCAGGCTTGTTTTCCTTCCATTCATCGGATTCTCCGTTTTCTATTTTGTGGAGCCTCCTTTTTGCAGAATAAAGGGAAGGCGTCTTGTTCGGGGATCCCGCCGTTCCTGTTTAGTCTCCTCCCTTCGGAAGTTGTTTTACAGCGCTTAATTCAAGCATACTAGACTCGCTTTCGTCCTCACTGTTCTACAGCAGATTTCTCCCCCTGTGTCTCACCCTTTCTTCCTTTTCTGACTTTTCTGACTTTTCTGACTTTTTGGAGGTTTCTTTCAGTTTCTTAGTGACAATAGGAGAGCGGCAATCTGACTAAATGGAGAACAGGTGAACATAAGAGAATACTAAAGAGTTCGCGCAATAGGAATTTCTGCACTTATGAACACAAGTTACCTATTGATTTAGCAAGGTACCTATAATTAGATCGATAGAATGAGATTTTCCGTATCCAGAATATACGCAATCCAACCAATATGAAGAAAATGTAACCAATTAAACAAAAAGAAAAATACTTGTACAAATACATCTTGTTGTTGCATCGAAAACATATTAAATGTGGACTAATTGGCTACGTTGACTGGTTAAAATGAAAATGGTGAATTAATTGAAAAATAGATTATTCAGAAATTACAATTAATGCTTGAGATTACGCAGTGAATTTATGGGTAGTAGACCCATAAATCAAAAAAGTTTTTGTGATGTTCCAGAAGAAATGAAACAAAGATAGGGTCGAACTAGGACAGTTATTGTAGGAGGTCTACCCAATGCTAGAGGCAACCGAGGCGTAAATAGATCGATCATGACACACATGAGCCTGTCCCGTAAATAAAAACCAGTTGTTGCTGATACCTCCTCTCGGTTCCTTCTTCCATAACTCCGAGCTCGAAGAAGGAAGAATAGAGGGCCCTATGGAGAAGTGAGTTCGAAATCTTAACTAGAGTCCGACCAAAACGACCCGAATTAGTATCGGCATGCCAAGAGTATATAAATACCCAGTAGAAAAGATTTAAAAATCATCACAACACCCCCTTTTCTTTTCTCTTACCAATTCTTGATTATTAATGATGATTTCTAACTTTCCATATATAGACCGGATAGACATAAATGACATCTCTTATGTCAATGACCC
Source organism: Musa balbisiana (assembly GCA_004837865.1). Lineage (NCBI taxonomy): Eukaryota > Viridiplantae > Streptophyta > Magnoliopsida > Zingiberales > Musaceae > Musa > Musa balbisiana. The sequence goes on from PYDT01000135.1 coordinate 49,670, forward strand.
AAAGGGAATTAAAGAATGGAATTGGGATTAGAGGATATAATAAATAGAGCCCCTTTGAGGTTCCCTATGAACTGAGGCATGGAACGGAGCCACTACGAAGAAGTTCCGGGAGTACGAAGGAGCTTGGACTAATATTGTTCAGGGGTTGAGAACGGGGGTTGAACTCTATAGGTCGAATCTCCCGGTGTGCCAGTAGCTCAGTGGTTAGAGCGGTCGGCTGTAACTACTGGTCGTAGGTTCGAATCTACTTGGGGAGATTTGATTCATTCTTAATAAAGAATGAAGAATGGAATAAGGGGCTCGCATTTGACGTAGGAGTAGAACCCGTTCCCCCCCCCCCCCCCCCCCCGCTTGTCTTTGGTTATATTGCATTCTATCGCATCGTATCACTTATGTTCTACGATATTTGAGAATCGCCGCAATAACTCGGGCGTAGATAGGGATAATTCCCTTGTAAATAGCCAATTCAGAATCTCAGAGGAGTACTAGCAGTGCAATCAAAGATGCAGTATCGATTTTCCCGATAGGCCACCAATTACCGCGAGCAAACATATTAATGACGAGGAAAGCATTTTGCTATGCTACTAATACTTGTACTTGCTCTGCTATTCTGCCCAAGCCTGGCTGAGGAAGAGTTACGGGGAGTAAAACACAAATATGCTGATTCGGTCTTGGTTACTATATGTTAATGATCGATCTTTCACGATAAATACAAAAGCAAAAGTAGGCCATTCCATTTCGAAAAAAAAGGCGAAGGTTGTGGGCGAGGAGGGATTCGAACCCCCGACACCGTGGTTCGAGCCACGTGCTCTAATCTCGGAGCTACAGGCCCACACCGTCCCCTGGATCTGTTCCGGGAAGTCCCTCAAAAAGGAACCTTTCCTCTCCTCAGCCATTTCATTTCGGGTTAAGAAGATGTTGAAAGCGCGTTCTCTTAGCTATAAGAAATAGAACAGTGCGTCCGGTGTGAAGTGATAGAGAAGAGAGTCATATTGGGGTTTGATAAGACGACCTTGGCATTTTTTATTTTATCTCTTTCATATTTCCAAATATGGAAAAAGTAAAATAAAAGGGGTGTTAAGCTTTTTATCAGTTCTGTCGCGGCGAGCTATTTTTCAGCAGGACATCCCCTACAATCGTAACCGCAGTAGAAGTTCAACACCAGTTAGGGATGGATTGCGGTGGTTCCTCATACGCCCTAGGACACCAGAATCTCGAACCCAAACCATGAACGAAGAAAGGCATGAGAGAAAAGCATATTGGCTAGTGAGTGTGAGGCCCAATTCTTGATGTGAAGGGACACAAAGACCTCTGCCTTCCATGCCATGGATAGATAGAGAGGGAGGGCAGAGCTTTTGGTTTTTCATGTGTCAAACAGTTGAAACATGAAAAAGGATGGCAGTGCCTGATCGATTGATAGGTCGGGTGGAAACCCAAAAAAAAAGGTCAAATCTCTCGGTCTGGGTTAGGATGCCTCAGTGCAACATCACTCACTTCAATTGACACCTATCGTACTGATAAACGGATGTCTCGCCGTGACCTTATCGTGGATTCTCAAATACTTCTGTCGATCCATCCCCGAAGGGACCGAGAACCCGTCGCTGTCTCGGCTGTGCTACGGGGTGGCTCTGGGGAAGCGGAATAAGAGAGCAATCATCTTGGGGTGGGTTGCTACTTAGATGCTTTCAGCAGTTATCCGCTCAGCACTTGGCTACCCAGGCGTTTACGCGTGGACGAGAACTGGTACACCAGAGGTGCCGTCTTCCAGTCCTCTCGTCCTAGGAAAGGTCCTCTCAATGCTCTAACGCCCGCACGGAATATGGACCCGAAACTGTTCTCACGCGTTCTGAAACCAGCTACGTCCGCTTTATGGGGAACAGCCCAACCCTTGGACTAATACGCACCAGGGGCGAAGAGCCGAAATCGAGTGCCAAACCTTCCCGTCGATGTGAAACTCTTGGGGAAGATCAGCGTTATCCATAGAGTTAACTTTTATCCGCTTGAGCGACGGCCCTTCCACTCGGCACCGTCGGATCACTAAGGCCGACTTTCGTCCAGCTCGACGGGTGGGTCTTGCAGTCAACCTCCCTCTGCCTTTGCAACTCGAGGGCCAATCTCCGTACGGCCCGAGGAAACCTTGCACGCCTCCGTTACCTTTTGGGAGGCCTACGCCCCATAGACGGTATACCTGAGACTGTCCCTTGGCCCGTAGGTCCTGACAAAAGGTTAGAATTAGAATCTAGGCTCTTCCAGAGGTCGGTATCTCACTGATGGCTCGGGCCCCACGGAGGAGGAATTTGCCTTCCACTAAGCTGGCAGGAAAGGCACAAAGCCAATCCAGGGAACAGTAAAGCTCAAGGGTCTTTCTGTCCAGGTGCGGTAGTCGCCTCTTCACAGACATGTCTATTCACAGGCGCCTCTATCAGACAGAGCCAGATCGGTACGGGCCTTTTTTTTTTTTTCGTGCGGGTAGGAACTTACCGGAAGAAGGAATGTCGCTACCTTAGGACGTTATAGGTGGCCGCCGTTCACCGGGGATCGGTGCCGGACTTCCACTGTCATAAGGTACCCAAATTCCTGACATTACCGGCACTGGGGAAGCGTCAGCCCCCATACATGGTCTACGACTTTGCGGAGAGGAAGACCTGGTTTTTGGAAACAGTCGACGGGCATTGTCACTGCGACCCCTTTGGGAGGAGGCACCCTTCTCGAAGGGGTACGGGGCTATTTGCGAGTTCCTTGAGAGGAGTTGTCTCGCGCCCTAGGTATTCTCTACTACCAACCTGTTGTCGGTTTCGGTAAGGTACCCTTTGTTTGAAGGTCGTTCGAGCTTTTCTGGGAGTATGGCATGGGGTTACTCCGCGCCGTAGCGCCTGGTACTCGGCACATTGGCCGAGGCATTTCCTCCTACCCTTCTTACCTGAAAAAGCAAGGTCACCTTGCTGCCGTCCTTGAACCGATAACCATCTCGGCTAAAATAGCCTCCTTCGTCCCTCGGGACCAAACAAGGGTAGTACAGGAATAATTCAACCTGTTGTCCATCGACTACGCCTTTCGCTGATCTAGGCCTGAATCACCCTCCGTGACGAACCTTGCGGAGGAACCCTGAGGTTTTTCGGGGCATTGGATTTCACAAATGTTGCGTTACTCAAGCCGACCATTATCCACTGCCGCGTCGTCCAACCTGCTTGCGGGGTTGCTTCGCTCTAAGGCGGAACGCTCCCCTACCGAGGCATTTTTACATCCCACAGCGTCGGCAGATCGCTTAGCCCCGTTCATACCGGCGCAGAGCGCCGATCAGTGAGCTATGAGCATCTTTCAAGGTGGCTGCTTTGGCAAACCTCATGGCTGGCCTCTGCACCCTCCTCATTTATCACTGAGCGGTAATTTAGGGCCTTAGCTGCGTGAACGGGCTGTTTTCCCTCTCGGACGATGAAGTTATCCCCCAGAGTTCTCAAGGGCGACCTTGAGCCCTCGTATTTTGGGTCATATCTGAGTATTCAGGTTTGCTCGATTGGTACCGCTCTCGCGGCCCGCACCGAACAGGTGCTTACCCCTAGATGACAGTAACTGCTGCGCCTCAACGCATTTCGGGAGAACCAGTAGCTCGGGGTTCGAGTGGCATTTCGGCCCCTAACCAACAAACTCATCCGCTGATTCTCAACATCAGTCGGTTTTTTCGGACCTCCACTTAGTTTCACCAAGCTTCATCCTGTCATGGATAGATCACCCAGGTTCGGGGTCCATAAGCAGTGACAATCGCATATGAAGACTCGCTTTCGCTACGGCTACGTGGGTTCCCTGACCCAAAGCCAATGCCTATGAGTCGCCGGCTCATTCTTCAACAGGCAACGCGGTCAGAAATCACATTCTCCTCCCACGCTTGGGAGATCCGGTTTCATGTTCTATTTCACCCCCGATGGGGTTCTTTTCACCTTCCCTCACGGTAATTAATTCGCTATCGGTCCACCAAGGAGTATTGAGCCTTGCAAGGTGGTCCTTGCTGTTCACACGGGATTCCCGTTTGCCCCAGGCTGACTCGGGTCAGAGCGTAAGATAGTGATGCGTTCGGCTACGGACTTTCGCAATATAGGTGCCAGCATTCATTCCACCGCTTCGCCGAAGCCGCACGACGCCTGTAGGTGCGCCCAACAACCCCGTTTTCACGTTTTAGGCTGCTCCCATTCGCTCGCCGCTAATTACGGAATCGCTTTTGCTTTCTTTTCTCTGGCTACTAAGATGTTCAGTTCGCCAGTTATCTCTGCATGACCTGGATTCAGCAGCAGTTCGAAGGGTGACATATTCGGGAATCTCAGGAATCTATGCTTATTTTCAACTCCCCGAAGCATTTCGTCGCTGCTACGCCCTTCTCGTCTGCTGGGGGTCCTAGGTATCCACCCGTAAGCCTTTCCTGTTTGAAACTCGCCATTAACGTTAAGGCTATGCCATCCTAAGGTGCTGCTAAATAGAAGGATATATCAACGTTCCAGGAATGATTAAAATCATAAATCGAACGCCGATTGGGGCTATCATAGTATCAGATAAAGTGCACGGGCTGGAGATAAGCGGACTCGAAACCCCCCCCCGCTGACATCCGCCACAGGGTAAAACCCCGCCCTATCAGGCCTCCCCCGACTCATTCTCCCATAGAGGCCAACGATAGACAATAATCCCACCCGACACAGCTTACAACTTAAATCGTACTGGGGCTCTCAAAGCGCAACTCTGATCAAAATCTCAAAAGGTGCTGAGCTGGGAATCACATTCTAAGGATTCTTTGTTCCGGAGAATCCAGCTACAGGAGAACCAGGAACGGAGAGCTCTCCCCCTTTTTCCGCGCCGACTCTTGGTATTAAGAATGCTGGTTTTAGAAACGAGTGATTGCCCTTCTCCGACCCTTACTGCCCAACCGGAGAGCGGACAGCTAATGCGTTCCACTTTGAACAGGGTCTATGGCGGTCCGTGGACCCTGGATGCCGAGGCGTCCTTGGGGGATTAGTAGTTCCTACGGGTGGAGACGATGGGGTCGGTCCATGGTTTTCCTTCCTTGCCACATTTCGCTTCAAAAGGGTTGAAGGATAGAGTGCATCAGCTATTCGCAAGGCCAACTGATTCCTCTTCCCCAGAGGATCCCAGATGAGGGAACCCTAGGAGAAGCCGCCGACTCCAACTATAGTCCATGTACGATCATACTAGATCTGACAACTGCCATCCTACCTCCTCTACCGTTTTGACAGCATCCTTTTGTCTCAGTAGAGTGCTTCAGTGGCATTGTCGGTCCTCTTCCCCATTAATTAGAAAAAGTGAGCACCGGTTCAGGTACAGATACTATCATTACCGCCGGACAATTAGATCAACCCGTAATCGCAACGACCCCAATTGCAAGAGCGGAGCTCTACCAAATGAGATATATACACCGATCCAAGTGGAGTATGCATGAAAGAGTCAGATGCTTCTCTATTCTTTTCCCTGGCGCAGCGGGCCATTCAGGGACTTGAAACAGAGACCTAGCCCGTGACGTAACTCTCCACCTACGATCCAACCAATTGAGAGAGAATCAATAACATTCTTTTTCGGGAGCAGCGAGTCATCCTTCCGAACGCAGATACAACTCTCCGTTGTTACGCGCTTTCAAGTGGCTGGTTCCCCTTCTCCCTTACCTGAACCAAGTCCTTGTTGAAATAACTCGTGGGAAGAAAAAGAAGGCGTTAGAGGACCCTCCGGCCCAAAACTAGGACACTCTAAGATCCTTTTTCAAACCTGCTCCCATTTCGAGTCAGAGATAGATAATAGACCACATCCCATTTTGCACTGATCGGGGCGCTCTCTCGTAGTGACTGAGGGGGTCGAAGACAAGAAGTGAGTCTATTTATACCAAGCATTCTTCTTATGGCTAGATCCATCTCTGGTCCCTGCGGAAAGGAAAAAGAATTTCAGTTCTTCCTTTCGGGAAGGGAGGTTAGGGACAATCCTATTCTTGCTGCTGTCTCCAGCCCTCCGGGAAACGCATGAAAAAAGCTCGATGGTACGATCCTCCGGTACCCCAGAAGAAAAGGGGGATCTCGTAGGTCTTGGTCTGTGAAGAGGCGTTGTTAGGTGCTCCATTTTCCCGTTGTTAGGTGATCCATTTGCCCATTGGGCGAACCAAAAAACCTGTGCTCGAGAGATAGCTGTCCTACAATGAGAAGGGAGGTATGGCTTCTCGACAAGAGAGGAGCCGTGGTGGTCCCCCGACCGCCGGATCCACGAGTGACGAGAAAGTTAGATCTACATTGGAGCCTCCGATGCCCCATCTATCCTCATGAGGAAAGTTTGGTTTCAAACTCCGATTCAACAGGAGGAGTTACCGCCATGCTAATGGGCCTTGGATGAATCCCCACATCTCAGGGGTAAGGCGCTGATGAGCACATTGAACATCAATGTGGCTGAGCGCCCGCACAGCCCAGGCACAACGACGCAATTATAAGGGGCGCGCTCTACCACTGAGCTAAAGACCGTCGTGTGGGCCTCCCAGTGGGAGGCCTGCTAGGCAAAGGAGGAAAACCCATCCCTCCTTCCTTTTTACGTCCCATGTCGCCACACGGGACGGGAAATGGGGCCGTAAAAAAAGGGGAAAGACTATTCAACTAACTTGTTCGACCTAGGATAATAGGTCTGCGGCTTGTTACTGCACCGCGAGAAAACGAAAGGGGGAGCCTTCCAGATCAAGCTTAGCTCAGAAGTAGATCGCTTCTTTTTGGGTGTGAAGCAGTGTCAAACCAAAACCCCCAACAAGCATAAGCATTAGCTCTCCTGAAAGGAGGTGATACAGCAGCACCTTCAGTACGGCATACCTTGTTACGACTCACTCAGTCACTAGCCCCGCCTCGGCATCCCCCTGCCTGCGGTTAAGGTACGACTAGGGCATGGCCAGCTCCATAGTGTGACGGGCGGGGTGTACAAGGCCGGGAACGAATTCACCGCCGTATGGCTGACGGCGATTACTGCGATTCCGGCTCAGCAGGGCGATTTGCAGCATGCATCCGAACTGAGGACGGGTTTTGGGGTTAGCTCCCATCGCGGGATCGCGACCCTTGTCCCGGCCATTGTAGCACGTGTGTCGCCACGGGCATAAGGGGCATGATGACGTGACGTCATCCACACCTTCCTCGATTATCACGGCAGTCTGTTCAGGGTTACAAACTCCATGGTGGCAACTAGGTAACACGAGGGGTGCGCTCGTTGCGGGACTTAACCCAACACCTTTTTTTTTTTTTTTTTTTTTTGTTTGAGGACGAGAGACGACAGCATGCACCACATGTGTCACGCGTGACCGAAGGCACCATCTCTTTCAAGAGGATTCACGGAATGTCAGCCCACCCCCTGGTAAGGTTCTTCGCTGGCATCGAATTAAACCACATGCTCACCGCTGTGCGGGCCCGTCAATTACTTGAGTTTCATTATGCCGAAACGTACTCACCAGGGGGATACTTAACGCCCCCGTTAGCTACAGCCACAGCACGGGTCGATACGAACCGAGCAGATCCCTCGTGTACGGCTGGACTTACTGGGGTATCTAAGCCATTTGCTCCCCTAGCTTCGTCTCTCAGTGTCAGTGTCGGCCCAGCAGGTGCTTTCGCCGTTGGTGTTCTTTCCGATCTCTACGCATTCACCGCTCACGGAAATTCCCTCTGCCCTACGTAATCCAGCTTGGAGTTTCCACCGCCTGTCCAGGGGTGGAGCCCTGGATTTGACGGCGGACTTGAAAGCACCTGACGCTTTACGCCCAATCATTCAGGAAAACGCTTGGATACTTGTCTTACCGCGGCTGCGGGCAACAGAGGTAGCCGAGGCTTATGCCTCAGATACCGTCATTGTTCTTCTCGAGAACAGAAGTTCACGACCGTGGGCCTTCTACCTCCACGCGCATGCTCCGTCAGGCCTTTCGAACAGCGGAAAATTCCCCACTGCGGCATCCTAGAGTCTGGGCCGTGTCTCAGTCCCAGTGTGGTGATAATCCTCTCGACCAGCTACTGATTTATCGCCTTGTGAAAGCTATTACCCACCAACTAGCTAACAGAACGCAAGCCCTCTCGGGAGGATTCCTCTTTTGCTCATCAGCCTACGGGGTATTACAACCGTTTCAGTGTTGTTCCTCCCAAGGGCAGGTTCTACGGTTACTCACCGCCGCCACTGAAACACCACTCACGTCCGCTGATGTGTAAGAATGCCGCCCGCGTTCATCCTGAGCAGGATCAACTCTCCATGAGCTTCATAGTTGCATTACTTATAGCTTCCTGTCGTAGACAAAGCTGATTCGGAATTCTCTTTAATTCTAAGGCAAACTTGTATCCATGCGCTTCTATTAGCTGAGTGCGCTCCCAGCAATATAGTCATCCCTACCCGATCACGTCAATCCCACAAGCAGCTATCCATTCTCGTTCGATCCGGCGGGGGAGCAAGCAAAATAGAAAATTACATGGGTTTAGGGATAATCAGGCTCGAACTGATGACCCACCAGTCAAGGTGACACTTACGTGGAGTTATATCCCTTCCGGTCCATCGAGAAATAGAACTAATAATCCTAAGGCAACAAGGGTCGAGAAATCAACGCAATATTCCTGAACAACTGGAGCCGGGCTTCTTTGCCTATATGGATAGTAAAATATGGGTATGGATAGTAAAATAAGGGAAAAAATGGATTCAATTGTCACTGCTCCTATCGGCATAGGATTGACTAAGATGCGAGCCATAGCACATGGTTCATAAAATCCGTACGAATTTTCCCGATCTAAATCGGCAGAGCAGGTTTACAGGAAGAAGATTTTGTGCAGCATGTTCATTTCGATACTGGTAGGAGAAGAAACCGACTCGGATTGTAAAAAAGAGGGGAAGCAGAACCAAGTCAAGATGGTATAGATCACCTTCTTCTGCGCCAAAGATCTACCATTTCGAAGGGAACTGGAGAGCTACATTTCTTTTCAATTTCCATTCAAGAGTCCTATGTGTTTTCCACACCTTTTTTGAGACCTCGAAAACTTAAAATGGACAAATTCCTTTTCTTAGGAAACATACAAGAAAAAGGATAATGGTAACCCCACCATTAAACTACTTCATGTCATTTATTAATTTCAATAGTTATAGAAATATTAATTTCATAGTTATAGAAATATTAATTTCATAGTAATAGAAATACATGTACTACCGAGACAGAATTGTAACTTACTTATCCCTTGCCCAGCAGTTGCAAAGGATTTACCTCTGTGGAAAGACTGAATTCATTCGGATCGACATGAGGGTCCAACTCATGCCCATTGCCAAGAATCCATGTGTATATTTGAAGAGGTTGACCTCCTTGCTTCTTCACGGTACAACCTCTTCCCGCGGAGCCCCTTTCTCCTCGGTCCAACAGAGACAAAATGTAGGACTGGTGCCACAGTCAGCACGGAAGAAAGGGCTCACCGAACCGGGATCACTAACTTAATACTCAATAAATCCGAACCGGGATCACTCTAACTAATACTAATATAATATATTATAGAACAAACTGTCTTTTCGTATACTTTCCCCGGGTCCATTGCTACCGCGGGCCTTACGCAATCGATCGGATTCAATGGATACCCGTCAAACAAAAATAGGTCATCGAAAGGATCTCGGACGACGACCACTCAAAGCACGAAAGCAAGGATCTTCAGAAAATGATTCTATTTGAGAGGCATACCCGCAATGGATAAGCTAACACTAACCCGTCAATTTTGCGATCCATTCGGGATTTTGCCTTGGGAGGTTGATCGGGAAGGAATTGAAGTAATAATATCGATTTTTCATACAGAAGAAAAGGTGCCTCTATTGATTCAAAAGACTGGTGTAGGGAAGAGGAAGAGGAGGAAAAACCGAAGATTCACATAGTACGTTTTGTTTTTGATCGAAAAAATAAATATGATTTATTTCGTACCCGTCGCTCGATGAGAAAAGGCAGATCTACAGGATCAAACAAAACCCATGGGAACTTATAATCTTCCCTTTTCTTAATCAAAGCAGAGAAGTTTCCGCAGCTGTGCGCGGGCTTAATGACAGACATGCAGACTTCGGTTAGGGAGGGGGTTTTTCACTTTGTCTACAAAAAGAAAAAAAAAACAACTCATTAGTTGGCCGCGGCATAAGTGCGTTAAACAAAACAACGAAAGACCGAAAAAGATATGCTGTGCCCCCACGGACAGAATATGGGAGGATTTAAAGTTGACTCTACGAGGGCTCTGGGGACGGATTACTGGTTCTTGCTCTTTCCTTTCTTGTATTGGAAGGGTGGGGATTATCTTTTTGATTACTTCCTGGTGAGTTCGATTGGCCTGAAGCATGGTTGTCTTCGCCTCCGACCACCATGTTTGAAATTAGTATCATTCCTTGCGTATGGACAAGTTGTGTAAGTAGAAGCCGCTCTTCGCTATGGCAAAGCAGAATACTTTTTGGAGCGCCTTGCGGTATATGCTTTTTTTCTATATATAGGTTCTTTCTGACTGCTTCTCACTGCTTCCCTCCTCCTTGCCTTCCCAACTCAAGAATAAGCAATCCCAAAATGGCATACATAGATGCTCTATGAACTGGACCTCCTCCCAGAACTTCAACAAAGAGCGAGGTCGTAAGTGATGCGACTTGGACTATGTAATGTCATAGAATCAATTAGACCATAAAGACATCTTTTTTTA
>PYDT01000889.1:0-17500 GCA_004837865.1 Musa balbisiana
TTTGGTTTACTAGAACCATCAGCATATTGTTTCAGCTCGGTGGAAACCAAATTCATTTTCCTCGGGATCCTGCGAGCGGAAATAGGGAACGAAGTACATAGACTAGACGGAATTTGGTATAATCCCTCTCCTCTAGAGGGATCATCTAGTAAGCGAGTAGTTTGGGATACAGTCAGACAGAAAGGCTGACATAGATGTTATGGATCTAATTTTCTCTAGGAATACATCAATCTTCCATAAAGGAGCCGAATGAAATCAAAATTTCACGTTCGGTTTTGAATTAGAGACGTTTAAAAGTGATCAAGCAACGTCGACTATAACCCCTAGCCTTCCAAGCTAACGATGCGGGTTCGATTCCCGCTACCCGCTCTATATTCTTATCTCTATATTTCTTATTATGTATTATACATCTTATTATGTATTATACATACATGCACCATCAATTTAGATATGCATTCTTTTTATTCCCTAAAATATTTTCCGTGTAATTTTATTTTTTATCCGAACAAAAGAAAGTAAGAATACAAAAAAATAAAATAGGAATGAAAAGCGTCCATTGTCTAATGGATAGGACAGAGGTCTTCTAAACCTTTGGTATAGGTTCAAATCCTATTGGACGCAATTTATTTCCATCTATTTTTAAAATGGCTATACCAAGAAACCCTTTTTGAATCATTCGAATCAGAACTATTTCTCAATGATTACTCTTGTACTAAGAATAGAATATACCAAGAATAGAATAAAAGTAAAAAATTTATGTTTGTTCCTGAAGTAAAAACAGTTCGATCTGTTCTTGAATAGCTTCCTTCAAAAGAAATTCTACTTCCTCGGTGAATGTCTTGGTAGAAGATATAATTTCTTGGAATTTAGGTTTATTGTTTTTTAAGTAGCTACGTAACTGACTGAGAAATTTCTTTACCTGTCCAATTTCTAGCGGATCAAGATATCCATTCGCTCCGGTATAAATAGTAGCTATCTGTTCTTCCACTGCGAGAGGGTCTGATTGGGATTGTTTAAGCAACTCGCGTAATCGTTGACCTCTTGCCAATTGATTCTGAGTAGCTTATCGAGATCAGAAGCGAATTGTGCAAAGGCTTCTAACTCTGTGAATTGCGCTAGTTCCAATTTTGATTTGCCGGCTACTTGTTTCATGGCTTTAATTTGAGCTGCGGATCCTACTCTAGAAACGGAAATACCCACATTAATAGCAGGTCGGATTCCAGCATTGAATAGATCGGCAGATAAGAATATTTGTCCATCTGTAATGGAAATTACATTAGTAGGAATATAAGCTGAAACGTCTCCAGATTGAGTCTCAACTATCGGTAAAGCGGTCATACTTCCTTCACCTAAACTAGAATTTGATTTAGCGGCTCTTTCCAAAAGTCGTGAATGCAAATAAAAAACATCTCCTGGATAAGCTTCACGACCGGGAGGTCTTCTTAATAGAAGAGACATTTGGCGATAAGCTTGTGCCTGTTTGGAGAGATCATCATAAATTATTAAAGTATGTTGTCCACGATACATAAAAAACTCAGCCAGAGCCGCTCCCGTATAAGGAGCGAGGTATTGTAATGTAGCAGGTGAATCCGCCGTTTCGGCTACCACAATAGTATATTCCATCGCCCCCTTTTCCCGGAAAGTAGTCACTACCTGAGCCACAGAAGATGCTTTTGACCAATAGCTACATAAACACATATTACATTTTGACCTTTTTGATTGAGAATCGTATCTGTGGCTACGGCTGTTTTGCCGGTCTGTCTGTCCCCAATAATTAATTCTCGCTGACCGCGTCCTATAGGGATCATCGAATCAATGGCAATAAGCCCCGTTTGAAGAGGCTCATATACAGAACGTCTAGAAATAATACCTGGGGCAGGAGATTCAATTAACCGAGATTCAGAAGCTGAAATTTCACCTCTCCCATCAATAGGTTTAGCCAGAGCATTTATAACACGACCCAAATAACCCTCACTCACAGGTATCTGAGCAATTCGTCCTGTTGCTTTTACAGAACTTCCCTCTTGTATCATCAAACCATCACCCATTAATACAACGCCAACATTATTTGATTCCAAATTCAGAGCAATGCCTATTGTACCCTCTTGAAACTCTACTAATTCACCTGCCATTACTTCATCAAGACCATGAACACGAGCAATTCCGTCGCCTACTTGAAGTACGGTACCGGTATTCACAATCTTTATTTCTCTACTATATTGTTCAATACGCTCACGAATAATATTACTAATTTCGTCGGCTCGAAGGGTTACCATTAGTGTTTCTTTATTCTTTTTAGGAAGGAAAAGAAAAAAATAATGCCTAAACTATAACTAAAAAAAGAAGGGCTAATCAGTTATTTCTTGCATGGCCCCGAGAATGCCAATATTAGCACGGATCGTACGGAAATGTAACTCGCTATTCAAGCAACTATTCAGAGTTCCTAGAGCTCCTTGTAAGGCTTGTTGGAAAACTCGTTGTCGGACCTGATTAATCGCTCTTTGTTGTTCAAACTGAAGGGTTTCATTTTTGTAATTTTCTAATTGTTCCAAACTATTACTAGTGGCATTAATCAAATTTTGTTTTTCTCGTTCTATTTCAGAGTATCCATTCATTCGATACTCATCTGCTTCCATTTCCACTTTACGTAAGCGAGCCCGGGCTCTTTCGAGCTGCTCAATGGCCCCTTTACGTAATTCTTCCGAATTTCGAATAGTATTCAAAATCCTCTGTTTTCGATTATCTAATAAATCATTTAATGAAAGTAGATTATCTTACCATTAATTTCAAAACTTCCATGATCTCTTCCCGAACCAAACATGAATCTTTCGATTCATTTGGCTCTCACGCTCAATTATTTATTTTATTTATGGTATGGGTATTCCCATATCTTTTTTAATGTAATGAGCCTACCCTCTCTTTTCTGTTTGTATTCAAAGATGTCAAAACTGATACAAGACCAGAATATCAGGAGGACTCTTCCGACTAGACCAGACAAAAATCTAGAATTGTCAGCAAAGTTGTTTCTTTATTTGTATTTTATTTATATTTGTTTTGTATTTTATTTATCATTTAAATTTTTAGAATTCTATTTCATTTTTATTTTTTAAAAATGAAAATAATAATTATTATATTTTTTATTTGTTTCTTCAAGTCCAAAAATTCCTCTTTTTTTATACATAGGTCGTCATTTCGGCATTAGATAAAAAAAGCAAAGTGCTCATTTTTCTAGTAAATGGTTAAAATTCTTTTATCGATATGAGTGTTCTATATCAAATCAAATAAATTACCAACTATTTTTTTTTTAACCATTTCGTTACTAACGTAGTGGTAGAAGTGGTAGAAAGAGTACCATGTTTTACCTGGACTTTAAACAATTTAGCTTTAACCATGTTAATGGTCTCACATTATTGGTTGATAGAGAATCAAAGTGGATTTACCAATAAGTCACGAAATGCTATGGTTCTTACATATGATTTCTTAATTTATTCAGAAGTAATTCGTCGAGATCGTGCACCTTTTTCCTATTTCTCCTATAAATACCATAAATAAAGTGCAGCTGGATGGATCCAACTTATTCTTGAAATACACAACTCGCACACACTCCCTTTCCAAAATAAATCAATACACCAAGCACTACACTTAGATTTATTGGATTTGTTGCTAAAATATCGGTATTAAACCCGAAACTCCCGGCGGATGGCCAGTGACCCAAGGAAACGAAAGAATCGATTACATTTTTCATATGCTCCCCTCTCTTATGGATAGGACTAACAAAGAACAGAGTTCTTTTTGTATCACTTCACTCGCCTTTTTTTGATCGATTTCTTTTTATTAATTTCATTTCCACTTTATTTAATGGCAATAGATTAAATCATTTGTTTGAAATTTCTTATTTTTTGAAGTTTTCAAGAAGTTTCCAATAAGATACTTACTTAGGTCTTAGATCTCATATCAATTGATAACTATTTCGTTTGTTGAAACGCTTCGAACAATGAAAGTAAAAAAGTTTTCTATTGTACTAAGCTAAGGACAGAAAGGAAGAAAGCAAGCGAATCTGGTAATTCCTCATCCTCAAATCAGCCCTTCCTGGCGTATCGTCTCAACAAATAAGTAATTTATAAGTAAAGTGTAAATATAATTCGAAGAAGCAAAGGGCAATTCCAAGTTTACAAGTTAAAGTTAATAAAATAAGAAAAAAGTATGTAAGGTACTTTTTTCTATTTATTTCTAGGATTAAACAAAAGGATTCGCAAATAAAAGCGCTAACGCCACGACCAGTCCGTAAATTGTTAAAGCTTCCATAAAAGCTAGACTAAGCAATAAAGTACCTCGTATTTTACCCTCTGCTTCTGGTTGTCTCGCAATACCTTCTACAGCTTGGCCTGCAGCAGTACCTTGACCAACTCCAGGTCCAATAGAAGCAAGCCCCACGGCCAATCCAGCAGCAATAACGGAAGCGGCAGAAATCAGTGGATTCATGGTAAGTTCCTCGCACAAAAAAAAAGAAATGGTTAATGATACAATCAACCAATGAATTATTACTCATTTTTCATTAAGATCCAGCGGTCCGAAGTAACTAAAAACTCCGATTGAAATGATAATATTACTAATTACTGAGCAGAATCATCACAACTATCTCGTTTTTACCCATAATGGAGTTTTTGTAAATCCATATGCATACAGTTCTAACTATTGTATTTCTTTGTTTCGAACCACTCTTTCATTTAATTCTTCGTTCTTTACTACACCATTCTTGAGTTCATCTCTTTGTTCATTCAATCCACAATCACAGACAAATAGAAGGACTGATATTGAAATCCGTCTAAATGGAGTGTGACTAAATGCAGTGTGAGCTGCAATCAATATCAATCAAATAATACCAATTAATACCAATAAAATTAATACCAATAAAATTAATACCAATAAAATTAATACCAATAAAATTAATACCAATAAAATTAATACCAATAAAATTAATACCAATAAAATTAATACCAATAAAATTAATACCAATAAAATTAATACCAATAAAATTAATACCAATAAAATTAATACCAATAAAATTAATACCAATAAAATTAATACCAATAAAATTAATACCAATAAAATTAATACCAATAAAATTAATACCAATAAAATTAATACCAATAAAATTAATACCAATAAAATTAATACCAATAAAATTAATACCAATAAAATTAATACCAATAAAATTAATACCAATAAAATTAATACCAATAAAATTAATACCAATAAAATTAATACCAATAAAATTAATACCAATACAAATCAATATCAATCAAATTAATACCAATAAAATTAATACCAATACAAATCAATATCAATCAAATTAATACCAATAAAATTAATACCAATAAAATTATAATCAATATCATAATATAGTAATATTATACCAAATCATTATCGATATATAATAAATGATATAAATATAACTATATTAATTATGATACTAGATATTTACTAACTATATTTATATATAGAATTAAACTAATATTAAACTAATTATTAATGTTAACTAATATTATTTTTTACTATATATTTATTAATTATTATTATTTATTATATTATTATTTATTATTATGATATATATATTATTATTATAGGATATATTATGTATAGGATTATATTATGATTACAGAGTAGAAGTTATGATTACTAAAAATAGTAATAGTATGTAATATAGTAATAGTATGTAATTAAGTAAATAGCATGTAATTATGTAATATAGTGATGTTATATAGGATGATAGGGATAGCCTTATATAACTAATGAATATCTAATGTCATTCTAATATGACATATATATTTGTTTCTTCCATAACGTAAAAACGTAAACCACCCGCATTTTTTTTTAGATTAAATCGGATTCTAGAATCATTCCTAGAAACATAGACGGGGTCCGAGCTTATAGACATTACATACATCTAGTATAACCTCCCCAACCCTTCTTTTTTTTTTACAATTCTGTAATACCGTCCATCTTTTCTCCTAAAACTCTAAGTCATATAGTAATACGTTATTATGTTCCCCAACCAATTGGATTATCTTGAACCATGCAAGAATTGGGATAAACTTACTTAATAATAATAATAAAAAGACTATTTTGAAAGCTAGTCAATGATGACCCTCCATGGATTCACCTATATAAGCCGCAGCTAACGTTGCAAAAATAAGAGCTTGAATACCACTTGTAAATAATCCAAGAAACATGACAGGTATAGGAACTACTGAAGGGACTAAAGAAACAAGAACGACAACTACTAATTCATCAGCCAATATATTCCCGAAAAGTCGAAAACTAAGAGATAAGGGTTTTGTGAAATCTTCTAGGATGTTAATTGGTAAAAGTATTGGAGTTGGTTGAATGTATTTCCCAAAATAACCCAATCCTTTTTTGCTAAGACCCGCATAAAAATATGCGACTGACGTGAGTAAAGCTAAAGCAACAGTAGTATTTATATCATTCGTGGGCGCAGCTAACTCCCCATGAGGTAACTGTATAATTTTCCAAGGTAAAAGAGCGCCTGACCAGTTAGAAACAAAAATAAATAGGAACATAGTTCCAATAAAGGGAACCCAAGGACCATATTCTTCTCCAATCTGGGTTTTGCTCAAGTCTCGAATAAATTCAAGGACATATTCGAAGAAATTCTGACCGCCGGTCGGAATGGTTTGTGGATTCCGAACAGCTAGGATCACCGAACCTAATAAGATAGCAATTACTACCCAAGAAGTGATAAGTACTTGGGCATGGACTTGTAAACCTCCTATTTGCCAATAGAAATGTTGGCCTACTTCTACACCCGATATATCGTATAACCCCTTGAGTGTTTTAATGGAACATGGTATAACATTCATATGGTCCTCTAACAAAAATTGAACTTCAAAAAAGAAATTATTTTGATGCAACCATCTCTTTCTCAACTCACCAACTTGAATCACTAATTGTATTCATCAATCGTATATTTAGGATATCAAGAAATTACATAGGATACCAAGAAATCACATAACATCATAACATATTATCAATATGCCCACATTTCCATTTTGTTTTTTCTTTTTTTAATTCAAGAATAGTAACCGATCCAATAAATCTATAAAATCCCAAAATAATTAACTAATTATTCTTAATCATAATCAACGATTTCTTATATAGCTACAACGGCCCTCACAAATTGCGGATACTAATTTGTTAAGAACCAATCGGATTGAAGCTATAGCGTCATCATTGGCTGGGATCGAAATATCTGCGAGATCGGGGTCACAATTTGTATCGATTAAACAAATCGTCGGAATCCCTAAAATTACACATTCTCGAAGAGCCATATATTCTTCTTGCTGATCAACGATGATCACAATATCAGGCAATCCCGTCATATATTTGATACCGCCGAGATATGTTTGCAAGGCAGATAATTTTCTCTTCAACATTGCGGCATCTCTTTTGGGAAGACGGTTGAGTTTCCCCATCTTTTGTTCTGCTCTTAAATCCCTGAACTTTTGAAGTCTCGTTTCCGTAGTAGACCAATTCGTTAACATACCACCGAGCCATTTTTTATTAACATAATGACACCGGGCCCTTATTGCAGCTGATGCTACTGAATCCGCTGCTTTATTTTTGGTACCAACAATTAAGAAGTTTTTTCCCCTACTTGCTGCATCAAAAACTAAATCACAGGCTTCTGATAAAAAACGAGCCGTTCTAGTGAGATTTGTAATATGAATACCTTTACGCTTTGCAGAGATGTAAGGGGCCATTCTAGGATTCCATTTCTTAGTACCATGACCAAAATGAACTCCGGCCTCCATCATCTCTTCCAAATTGATGTTCCAATATCTTCTTGTCATTTTTCCCCACACTTCCTTTTTGTTTTTTCTTTTTTTTTTTTAACTTTTTAACAAAGAGACGAGGTACTTTGAAATAAATAATTGTTCCGATGGAACCTTCTACCGGGAATTAACCGTTGATACATGGTACAAACCATTAATGTCTTTTAATTACTTATTTTTTTTTTACCAAATCAATACTCGGACCAGATAGTTAAGTTAAAAGACAGATAGTTAAAAGTGAAAAGATAGTTAAAGTAAAAGAATCTGCTCTTAGGAATCATGAAATCGCGTAAACGATTGTTCTGATGTCTCATGGAAATGGGACGTAAGAACAAAATAATTCTCTATGGTGTAACAAAATATCTCTCATTTCCAAATCGAATAGATTCTTTCTTTTGATTTCCAAATAAATGCTCTTGTCTTGCCTTGAACGGTGCACTAATTTTTTGAATCCGGTACCAACAGGTATAATCCCACCCAGAACAACGTTCTCTTTCAGGCCTTTCAACCAATCAATACGACCCCGTAGAGCAGCTTTTGCTAAAACTCGAGCGGTTTCTTGAAAACTTGCTTCGGATATGAAACTTTGAGTATTCAAAGATGCCCTCGTTATTCCCAATAGGATTGCCCGATAAGATATCGCTTCGTCCAAAGCACGCCCCGCTCGTTCCGCTCGCAACAATCCGATTAATTCCCCAGGTGAAAAAACATTAGACATTCCATCTTCTGAAACCAACACTTTTGATGTTACTTGACGTACAATAATCTCTATATGTCTATTATGGATCTGTACCCCCTGGGATCGATAAACCTTTTGGATTTTATTAACCAAAGAGATACGACTTTGAACTATGGTTAGCTCCGCTTGAATCAAGAATCCCCAGGGGATTCCAAGAATTTTTGGTATACCTTCGTTCCAACCTTCAACTCTCCTTTCGAGGTTCATCGATATTGAATCAATAGAACGTACTTCTAAGATTTGTTCCACTTTTGGAAGACCTTGCGTTATGTCACCAGATCTCGATTTTTCATATATAAATGTAACTAATGTATCTCCTTCGTAAAAGATTTCTCCATAATGGCCATGAACAGTAGCTCCTGGAGTGGCCAAATAGGGCTTAGCCGATCTTATAACTAAGGAGTCAACATGAACAATTATGATCTGACCAGATTTTTCTACGTGTGGTTCGTATTTGAATAGACATACATTTTCACAAAAAAATTGTCCAATACTAATTTTTGTAGATGTCTCTTCCCAATAATCGTGATGGAGAAAGTGCCAATTCAAATGGAATGGATTCAAAATGATGTTACTGCATGGATCGGGATTATAAATCCTCCTATTTTCATCTATTAAACAGTATTTAAGTACTTGAAGTACTTGGAAAGTCTGTTGAAAATTGTCAAGTAGCAAATATTTCTTTAACAAGATCTGATTATAAGTTATTAAATGGTAAGATGAATAGAAATTTGCTATTTTAGGTACAATAGTGCCTAAGGGACCCAGCAAATCCTTAATTGGGATTATGGGATCCGATTCTTTTGTCATATTGTTATATTTTGAACCATTGAATGGGCCAATTCGAAAACAATTGGATGATGACAAAATTATCAAAGATTGGCATTCCTTATTTCGATTTAACAATGTACCAATAGTACCTTGATGTTGGGTAAGTGATTGAATCCTGGCCTTGTAAAAAAAAGGATTGATATTTGTGCGATCTAATCCATTATCGGAAATCAATCCTGAACTTGCCCTATCATATCTTTTTCCGGTATACGAAATAGTGGACTTGACTAACTCAATTCTTATGAAATCTCGAATCAGATCATTTGTTCTTACCTCAACAAAGGAAGCGTGAACCTCTTCCGGAGAACCTTTTTGCTCTTGATCCCAATTCAATACTAAGCAAGTCCGAACTAATTGAATACTTGTGTGAGAAATTCCTCGAATTGACTTGCCATTTCCATGAAGGATATAATTGACAACTCTAAGTTGGACATTATCCTTTTCCCGCAGGAGATCTTGAGGAAAAAGTGTTGCTAAATTTATGCCATCAGCTATTTCATATGTGACTACGGGTCGAACCAAAACAAAATACTTTTTCTTGGTAGGTGTGATCCGTTGGACATAGATCCAATTTTTCCATTTTTTTGATTCCTTAGAAATTTTTTTTTCTGTTTCCGGTGGTATCAAAATGCCGCTGTGCCTGGATATCTTATCTGCCTCTCCAGGAAAATAAATATCTCCGGAAAATATTTTTAGTTCAATATTTTTTTTTTTTCTCTCCACTCGGACTAATCCGCCTACTCGACTTCTTGTATTTAAAGCGAGTTGTGTATCTACTCCAATGATACTATTGTTCCGGACCATTATCGACGAAGATCCGGGTAAGATATGCACTTCTTCGAGAATGAAAAAAAACCGATCTACTTTCGTTTGGTATTTCGGACTAAATTCTTTTGGTCCTCGATACTCAATCAAATCCTCTTTTTTTATGATTGAATTGACCTCTACGGTTCCATATTTAGTAATTCCCGAATTGCTTCTTCTGTATCGTGGATCATCAAAATAAGCAAGAATACTATTTCTACGTAAAATACCCTGTTTTGGTATTTCGATCGAAATACCAAAACAGGGTATTAGTTCTTTCTCTCGTTCTTGATTGTATTGTAATGGGATGATGAATCTATTTCTTCGCTTTTTCGCCAAGAAATAAGAATTCCCTTGGATAATAGAAGGATATATGAAATTCCAATGACCATTAGACATCGTTTGATCAGGTCTTATTGAATAGTCAATAATTTTCTTATCTTTTTACCAGAAGTATCCAACAATTTATGTCTTATTCGACCATTAGTCATTGATAGGTCGGAGATATATCTTTCTTCGACAGAAAAAGAATAAACATTCATTTGATCTTGATCCTTGTGGAGCGAAAAAAAAAACAAAAACCGATCTACTTTCCTTTTGGTATGTCGGCTAAATTCTTTTGGTCCTCGATACTGCAATCAAATCCTCTTTTTTTATGATTGAATTGACCTCTACGGTTCCATATTTAGTAATTCCCGAATTGCTTCTTCTGTATCGTGGATCATCAAAATAAGCAAGAATACTATTTCTACGTAAAATACCCTGTTTTGGTATTTCGATCGAAATACCAAAACAGGGTATTAGTTCTTTCTCTCGTTCTTGATTGTATTGTAATGGGATGATGAATCTATTTCTTCGCTTTTTCGCCAAGAAATAAGAATTCCCTTGGATAATAGAAGGATATATGAAATTCCAATGACCATTAGACATCGTTTGATCAGGTCTTATTGAATAGTCAATAATTTTCTTATCTTTTTTACCAGAAGTATCCAACAATTTATGTCTTATTCGACCATTAGTCATTGATAGGTCGGAGATATATCTTTCTTCGACAGAAAAAGAATAAACATTCATTTGATCTTGATCCTTGTGGAGCGAAAAAGACACTATACTCGATCTGCACGGACCTCCCGCTAATATCCATAAATGACTCGTTTTTGATAATAGATGAACATTACCATATGTATATTCAGGTGCATGGTGGACATCGGTACTCCAGTGCATTTCTCCCTCTGATTCAGAATAAATATGTTTTCGTACCTTCTCTTTAAAATGAAAAGTGGACGTTCCAGCACGAATCTC
The DNA here is from genome assembly GCA_004837865.1 of Musa balbisiana. Taxonomy (NCBI): domain Eukaryota; kingdom Viridiplantae; phylum Streptophyta; class Magnoliopsida; order Zingiberales; family Musaceae; genus Musa; species Musa balbisiana. Next base: position 11,530 of record PYDT01000889.1, read on the forward strand.
AGCAATCACTTGTTCTGATTCTACATATTGATTATTTTGAACTAAAATAAAACTTTTTGGTGGAATATTTACATTATGTAGAATATCCCGACTCTCAATAGTTACATACAAGTCTATAGAACATAGAAAAGCAGGATGCCCATGACGGGTACGTGTGGGATGAACCAAATCCTCATTGAATTTTATTTTTCCATTAGAAGGAGCTCGTACATGCTCGGCAGTACCGCCTGTGAATACTCCACCGGTATGAAAAGTTCTTAATGTTAGTTGAGTTCCTGGTTCCCCAATTGATTGACCCGCAATAATACCTACAGCTTCTCCCAATTCGACCAGGTCGCCATGAGTAGGACTCCGACCATAACATAATTGGCAGATCCAAGATGTACTCCTGCAAGTAAAGGGGGTTCGAATATATATCTTTCTTCGACAGAAAAAGAATAAACATTCATTTGATCTTGATCCTTGTGGAGCGAAAAAGACACTATACTCGATCTGCACGGACCTCCCGCTAATATCCATAAATGACTCGTTTTTGATAATAGATGAACATTACCATATGTATATTCAGGTGCATGGTGGACATCGGTACTCCAGTGCATTTCTCCCTCTGATTCAGAATAAATATGTTTTCGTACCTTCTCTTTAAAATGAAAAGTGGACGTTCCAGCACGAATCTCAGCAATCACTTGTTCTGATTCTACATATTGATTATTTTGAACTAAAATAAAACTTTGTTGTTCAGCGTCTTGGACTAACCATCCCTTAGAAGGGATTGTTAAAAGATCATCAATTCCTAATGAAATAGATGTAGCAGTGGCTTGTTGGAAACCCAAAGTCTTTACTTGATCCAAGATATGTGATGTATATGCCATTCCGAAATGATCTATTAACCTGCTAATAAGTCGTTTCATAACAGTTCCATTTATCACTTTATTGTGAAAGACCAGATCGGCCCGTTCTGCCATAAGTACAGTACCTCTTATATTTATTCTGCTAAGTAGGATTCGACAATGGACCTGAGTTAGTGATTCGAAAACTTCCTTTCCTCAATCTCAATCTTGATTCACGCAGAAATTAAGAAATTATGATACCAGTGAAATTGGGGAGACCCGAATTCCCATGGGCACGAACATCGCCTAATCTGATTTCTTAGTTTAGATAGCGTATGAGTAGGCTCGACAAAACCCCTGTATGGCTTCTTCTATTTCCCGATAAAAAGAAATATGACCAAGAGTAGTTCGAATGTATATACAACGGATTTCCTTTGTTACACTTCCTTCTATTAGATAGTGCCCATAAATCTCATGATAAGTACCCAAAGATTCATATTGAACTTCGATGGGAACTTCTCTTGAGCCAATGACACGTTGATCTAGTCTCCATCGGAGCCACAAAGGACTATCTAAACTAATTCGTTTCTGTTGATAAGCTCCAAGTGCATCATAGGAACTAGAAAAATAGGGTTCTTTCTTTTTCGTATACCTATAGTCATTTTTTTTATTGTCAACCTTTTTATTTTGGTAGTTTCCGCAACTATATCTATATGGATTATACCTATTTGCACAAATACCTCGACGATTCCCGATCGTTAATAAATAGAGTCCGATAAGCATATCTTGAGTTGGTACGGAAATAGGATCCCCAATAGCTGGAGACAAGAGATTCATATGAACTTCGATGGGAACTTCTCTTGAGCCAATGACACGTTGATCTAGTCTCCATCGGAGCCACAAAGGACTATCTAAACTAATTCGTTTCTGTTGATAAGCTCCAAGTGCATCATAGGAACTAGAAAAATAGGGTTCTTTCTTTTTCGTATACCTATAGTCATTTTTTTTATTGTCAACCTTTTTTTTTTTTACTGGATTAGAAGGATCCGTCATCCGAAAATTAGGATTCATTTCTTGTCTCAAATATTCACTTGTAGCATACCATATCTCAATGGATTGACGTAATTTTTCTACCGCGTGTACATTCCCATAATGATGGTGTTTATCCAAAATAAAACTTTGTTGTTCAGCGTCTTGGACTAACCATCCCTTAGAAGGGATTGTTAAAAGATCATCAATTCCTAATGAAATAGATGTAGCAGTGGCTTGTTGGAAACCCAAAGTCTTTACTTGATCCAAGATATGTGATGTATATGCCATTCCGAAATGATCTATTAACCTGCTAATAAGTCGTTTCATAACAGTTCCATTTATCACTTTATTGTGAAAGACCAGATCGGCCCGTTCTGCCATAAGTACAGTACCTCTTATATTTATTCTGCTAAGTAGGATTCGACAATGGACCTGAGTTAGTGATTCGAAAACTTCCTTTCCTCAATCTCAATCTTGATTCACGCAGAAATTAAGAAATTATGATACCAGTGAAATTGGGGAGACCCGAATTCCCATGGGCACGAACATCGCCTAATCTGATTTCTTAGTTTAGATAGCGTATGAGTAGGCTCGACAAAACCCCTGTATGGCTTCTTCTATTTCCCGATAAAAAGAAATATGACCAAGAGTAGTTCGAATGTATATACAACGGATTTCCTTTGTTACACTTCCTTCTATTAGATAGTGCCCATAAATCTCATGATAAGTACCCAAAGATTCATATTGAACTTCGATGGGAACTTCTCTTGAGCCAATGACACGTTGATCTAGTCTCCATCGGAGCCACAAAGGACTATCTAAACTAATTCGTTTCTGTTGATAAGCTCCAAGTGCATCATAGGAACTAGAAAAATAGGGTTCTTTCTTTTTCGTATACCTATAGTCATTTTTTTTATTGTCAACCTTTTTATTTTGGTAGTTTCCGCAACTATATCTATATGGATTATACCTATTTGCACAAATACCTCGACGATTCCCGATCGTTAATAAATAGAGTCCGATAAGCATATCTTGAGTTGGTACGGAAATAGGATCCCCAATAGCTGGAGACAAGAGATTCATATGAGAAAACATAAGTAAACGAGCCTCCGCTTGAGCTTCCAAAGATAAAGGTACATGAACAGCCATTTGATCCCCATCAAAGTCTGCATTGAAGCCCTTACAAACTAATGGATGTAAACAAATAGCGCGTCCCTCCACTAAAAAGGGTTGGAACGCCTGTATGCCTAATCTGTGCAGGGTGGGTGCTCTATTCAATAATACAGGATGCCCCCGCATAACTTCTTGAAGTATTTCCCATACAATGGGTTCTTTTTCCCGAATTTTACTTTTAGCAATTCCTATGTTAGAAGCAACATGTTGTCTGATTAGACCACGAATTACAAATGTTTGGAAAAGCTCTATTGCTATTTCTCGAGGTAATCCACACTGATGTAATGAAAGCGAAGGACCCACGACAATGACGGAACGTCCCGAATAATCGACACGTTTACCAAGCAGAGTCTCACGAAATCTTCCCTCTTTGCCTTCAATTACATCTGAAAATGACTTGTAAACTTTATTATGACCATCCCTCATTGGTTGTCCACGGATCCCATTATCAAGAAGTGTATCCACGGCCTCTTGTACCAATTTCTCCTGACACATTACTAATTCCCCTGGCGTAGATCTACTTGTTGCTAATAGATCGGTAAGAGTATTATTCCGATAGATAACTCGTCTATAGAGTTCATTAATATCCGAACTCATTAGTTTACCCCCATCTATCTGAATGATTGGTCTCAACTCGGGAGGAAGAACTGGTAATAAGCACAAAACCATCCATTCTGGTTCTACATTTGTTCGAATAAAATGTTTAGCTAATTCCATGCGTCTAACCAAAAAATCCTTTCTTCTTCTAATTTTTCTATCTTCCCATTCATTTCCAGTGGACCCCTCCTCCCCTAATTCCTTCCATTCTACTAATGAATTACCTGTAATAATTCGCAAATCTGAATCGGCTAATTGTTCTCTGATAGCACCTGCTCCTGTAGAGATTTCTCGATTTCGAAATGCCTCGAAGCCTTGGGTAGTAAAAAAAAGTGGTATGCTGTATTTCCGAGATTGGATTTCATATTGAACTTCGATGGGAACTTCTCTTGAGCCAATGACACGTTGATCTAGTCTCCATCGGAGCCACAAAGGACTATCTAAACTAATTCGTTTCTGTTGATAAGCTCCAAGTGCATCATAGGAACTAGAAAAATAGGGTTCTTTCTTTTTCGTATACCTATAGTCATTTTTTTTATTGTCAACCTTTTTATTTTGGTAGTTTCCGCAACTATATCTATATGGATTATACCTATTTGCACAAATACCTCGACGATTCCCGATCGTTAATAAATAGAGTCCGATAAGCATATCTTGAGTTGGTACGGAAATAGGATCCCCAATAGCTGGAGACAAGAGATTCATATGAGAAAACATAAGTAAACGAGCCTCCGCTTGAGCTTCCAAAGATAAAGGTACATGAACAGCCATTTGATCCCCATCAAAGTCTGCATTGAAGCCCTTACAAACTAATGGATGTAAACAAATAGCGCGTCCCTCCACTAAAAAGGGTTGGAACGCCTGTATGCCTAATCTGTGCAGGGTGGGTGCTCTATTCAATAATACAGGATGCCCCCGCATAACTTCTTGAAGTATTTCCCATACAATGGGTTCTTTTTCCCGAATTTTACTTTTAGCAATTCCTATGTTAGAAGCAACATGTTGTCTGATTAGACCACGAATTACAAATGTTTGGAAAAGCTCTATTGCTATTTCTCGAGGTAATCCACACTGATGTAATGAAAGCGAAGGACCCACGACAATGACGGAACGTCCCGAATAATCGACACGTTTACCAAGCAGAGTCTCACGAAATCTTCCCTCTTTGCCTTCAATTACATCTGAAAATGACTTGTAAACTTTATTATGACCATCCCTCATTGGTTGTCCACGGATCCCATTATCAAGAAGTGTATCCACGGCCTCTTGTACCAATTTCTCCTGACACATTACTAATTCCCCTGGCGTAGATCTACTTGTTGCTAATAGATCGGTAAGAGTATTATTCCGATAGATAACTCGTCTATAGAGTTCATTAATATCCGAACTCATTAGTTTACCCCCATCTATCTGAATGATTGGTCTCAACTCGGGAGGAAGAACTGGTAATAAGCACAAAACCATCCATTCTGGTTCTACATTTGTTCGAATAAAATGTTTAGCTAATTCCATGCGTCTAACCAAAAAATCCTTTCTTCTTCTAATTTTTCTATCTTCCCATTCATTTCCAGTGGACCCCTCCTCCCCTAATTCCTTCCATTCTACTAATGAATTACCTGTAATAATTCGCAAATCTGAATCGGCTAATTGTTCTCTGATAGCACCTGCTCCTGTAGAGATTTCTCGATTTCGAAATGCCTCGAAGCCTTGGGTAGTAAAAAAAAGTGGTATGCTGTATTTCCGAGATTGGATTTCATATTCGAATAAACCTCGTAATCGTAAGAAAGTAGGTTTTTTCGCTATGGGCCTAGCAAAAGAAAAATCGAGATAGGTTCCTGTAGGATTGGATTCCCCCTTTTAAAATCGGACGTGAAGGTTTCCTTTCATCCGGCTCAAGTAGTTACCTCAAAAAGGGGATTCTTCCTTATTTTAAAAGTTTGTTCGAAAAACCCTACAAACAAAGAACTACTCCTTACTCAAGTTCCCACTAAGGACCAACGATTCATTCTTCTTTTTTTACTTTAATTTTCCGAATTACTTATGACAAAATAAAAATGTAGGATTTTTGAGTAGTCTACTTCCCGTCAAATGATGAATCCCCTTAAAAGAATACTTTGGGACCCGTAAGGGATTTACTTGTCTATATATCGTTCTATTCGATCCTTTAGGTCCCTACTCACCTCGATGGTTATCCCATGATGCCCCTTGAAGCATATATGCGATAGATAGACTTCTGTAACCATGCTATATTTGCTTGCTTAAACAGAATCTCTCTATAAAGAAATGGAATAGCTGATTCCACAAAAAAGTGTTTTTTTCACGAGGTATAACTAGCAATT
>PYDT01000889.1:22500-35000 GCA_004837865.1 Musa balbisiana
AAATACCGGATCCCCGCCTACACAAGCAAATTGTTGATAAAATTCCAAAATAGCATTTTCTTTTGACCCAATCTTTTTTTTCTCCTTATCATTCGGGAAAGACAAGAAAATTTCAGGGTAACAAACATTATCTAGAATTTCTCTTCTTTTTTTTTTTTAAGTTTTTTTTTTTCCAAAAAAAAAACGTTCATAAGTGGTTGTTAATGAAGTTGAAGTTACCAAATTTTGAGGAGTCGGTATCAATTTATGCCGAATTGCTCCGCATATAGTTCCTCGAACCGCATTTTCTAAACGAACAAGAGCCAGTCCGAATTGATCCTGTAACAGATCCGCTATAGAACGAATCCGTTTATTTTTCAAGTGATTCATATCGTCAAGTGTACCCATTCCAAATTTAATTCCGATCAAATGATCCGCAGCAGCCAATACATCTCGTGGTAATAAAAATGTATTGTTCTGAGGTATATCAAGATTCAGTCTCCGGTTCATATTTCGTCGACCAATCCTTCCTAATTCACATCTTTGTTGAAAAAATTTCTTTTGTAATTCTTTACATAAAGACTCAGAAAATACCGGATCCCCGCCTACACAAGCAAATTGTTGATAAAATTCCAAAATAGCATTTTCTTTTGACCCAATCTTTTTTTTCTCCTTATCATTCGGGAAAGACAAGAAAATTTCAGGGTAACAAACATTATCTAGAATTTCTCTTAGATTCGAACCCATAGCTGATGATAGAATTAGAATAGATATTTTTTGTTTCCTACTTACACGGGCCCATATCCTTGCTTTTCTATCAATTTCGAATTCCGATCTTCCTCCCCAATCTGATATTATTGTGCTGGTATAGACAGAAATTCCGTTATGGTCCAATTCTGAACGGTAGTAAATACCCGGACTTTGCAATATTTGATTGATCACAATTCTGTATATTCCATTTACTATAAAGGTTCCCAGGGAATTCATTAGGGGAATGTTTCCAATAAAAACGGTTTGTTCTTGCATATCTCTACCGGTTTTCCAAATTAATCCCGCGGGTACATATAATTCAGAAGAATATGTGAGTGATTCATACACAGCATCTCTTTCGTTTATCAAGGGTTCTACCAATTGATATCTTTCCACAAATAATTTAAATTCAATTTCTTGATCTGTATCTTCAATTTTTGGAAACTTATGAAATTCTTCCGTCAAGCCCTCATTAATGAACCTACAAAATCCCTCAAATTGGATCTGACTAAATCCAGGTATTGTGGACATTCCCTCATTTCCATCATTCCGGAGCATCTTAATCTTAAGTTTCCTGTTTATTGAAAAATCCCATTATTAGCTCACTATTTATCGAACCATACGGATCGATCTAGCAATGATGGAATGTATATTCTGTTTACTGAATCACATGAAATTTTAGCCAACTCCATATATGTATTTCATACGTATGAACGGAAATGAGACAGAGGAATGAAGAGCATTTTCGACGCAAGTTCGAATTTGCGACAGGTACAAATGGAAATGGATTGATAAAGCATTCCCGGAAAAATTCTGTCACTTACACTTATGGAGTCTTATATAGAATATAAAAATTCATTCAATTTCTACCTATTATTATGATATAACGATCACCTATTATTATGATTCAATTTCTACCTATTATTATGATATAACGATCACCTATTATTATGATATAACGATCACCTATTATTATGATATAACGATCACCTATTATTATGATATAACGATCACCTATTATTATGATTCAATTTCTACCTATTATTATGATTCAATTTCTACCTATTATTATGATATAACGATCACCTATTATTATGATATAACGATCACCTATTATTATGATTCAATTTCTACCTATTATTATGATATAACGATCACCTATTATTATGATATAACGATCACCTATTATTATGATTCAATTTCTACCTATTATTATGATATAACGATCACCTATTATTATGATATAACGATCAGATTGATTGGGTACCAAAAAAATAAATGGATTCAGGATGAAATTGAATCTCTATGAATGAGATAAAGAAAGACAGGAACAATATAGAGTTTCCCTTTTTAGCATACTTAATTTTATTTGAGTTTCATTTCATGTTCAAAAAAAATTTCGAATTATTTTTTTGCTAGTAGAATATATAGAATATGATTGAATTGCGTAATAGGAGTAATATTTATTAAGTGCATGCCAATATAGCTATCTACCTGTCCGCATATCACATCTTTTATCGTAATTTCACTTGTGGCAACAGAAGTCAGGTCGCACTATATCATAATTCCTATTTTTTCTATTGCATATAGAAAATGAAAAAAGAAGGCATGACGATTCTCTATAGGGATATGGGATATGTACATAAGAGCGGTATCTGTGTAACAATTTCTGTTTTGAGGTTTACATATACACATATATATTGTTATAATTGAAATTGAAAAAGATTGATTATTGAAAATAATTGATACTGATTAGTCATAAATCAATTTGATTTTGTTATGCCATTAAGGAAACGCAACAATTTGAGATACAAATTGAAGAACCTTTCACTAATTCAAAACAACAAAACAAATAGTTAATGGTTCCAATTTGCCCTTAATTTTTAAGTCTTTGACCAGAAATCTATTTTTTATCTTATTTGGATCGAATTTGGTTTGGCGACATGGCCAAGTGGTAAGGCGGGGGACTGCAAATCCTTTATCCCCAGTTCAAATCTGGGTGTCGCCTGATCAACAAAAAACTTGGGATTTCTTATTCTGCTGATTTAACTCGACGAATTCTGTCCCCGGAGAAGGAGAGGCAAAAGGATAAGCCTATCGATACTTTATTTTTAGAATCTGTAGTTCTATAAAGAAAGTCAATTTTTTTTAAAGAAAGTCAATTTTTTTTAAAGAAAGTCAATTTTTTTTAAAGAAAGTCAATTTTTTTTAAAGAAAGTCAATTTTTTTTAAAGAAAGTCAATTTTTTTCTCAAAATCCGGGCTTTGGGTGTGGCCCAAACCGGTACAAATAGGGATGAAGTAAGCCTTACTTATTAATATGATTATGATTTTAATATGATTATGATTTTAATATGATTATGATTTTAATATGATTATGATTTTAATATGATTATGATTTTAATATGATTATGATTTTAATATGATTATGATTTTAATATGATTATGATTTTAATATGATTATGATTTTAATATGATTATGATTTTAATATGATTATGATTTTAATATGATTATGATTTTAATATGATTATGATTTTAATATGATTATGATTTTAATATGATTATGATTTTAATATGATTATGATTTTAATATGATTATGATTTTAATATGATTATGATTTTAATATGATTATGATTTTAATATGATTATGATTTTAATATGATTATGATTTTAATATGATTATGATTTTAATATGATTATGATTTTAATATGATTATGATTTTAATATGATTATGATTGGTTCGGACATTTATTTTATAAGTAGAATAAATAAAGAGTTATAAATAGAATAAATAAAGAGTTATAAATAGAATAAATAAAGAGTTATAAATAGAATAAATAAATAGTGAAAGTAAATTCTGGGATTCAAAACTACGAAAGTAAGAGGTCGGAAATCTTGGTATCCAAAGGTTCCTAAAGGACACTCCATTTTTGCTACTAGGATTGAAGAAGAGATTGTACGAAAGACTATCAAGAATTCCTAATTATCTTACACTACCACCGTTGTGTCTACTGACTCTGTCTGGAATTCGATTGGATAGGCTGATGGGAAATCAATTTAGAAGTTGTGGAAAGGACTGAAGATACTTTGTATCCAGACTCACGAGAGTCTCTGAGTACTCAAACATTCAATCAGGATAGTTGGTCGGCTCTTATTGAGTAAAGAGTAAAAGTAAAAGTTGAAGAAACAAAAAAATTTCTTTGCCCGTGTAGGATAGGGGGATTACGAAAAAAAGAAAGAATGTATGTAATACTGGTGATGGTGTCTCCCCATTCTTTCACAAAAAAAACAGTAAGGCTTAGATCAAATAGGAAATAGAGGTATCTGATAGATAGTTATCTATCTTGATGGTATATTTTGATGTCTTTTGCTTATGAAAAAGGGTAACAAACAATAGGTCTTAGTACTCCTACATGTTCCATTGGGATAGGAGTATTCCTTTGCTATTTCATTTTCCGAGAAAAGGTGTGTGTATTGTATTTATGCTTAATGCTTCCCGATTCTACCAGAAATCTTATAATCTTGTTACGAGTAGATTCATTGGATTGGTTCATCAATAGCCTTAAGTTAAGTCAGAATTCCATTTTGACTCTGTGCCATTGATTCCACTATGATTATTGATCAATAATGGAATAATTCCTTCATAGAGATAGGAGACATAATTTATATGGATATAGTAAGTCTCGCTTGGGCTGCTTTAATGGTAGTCTTTACATTTTCCCTCTCACTCGTAGTATGGGGAAGGAGTGGACTCTAGGGGTACTACTAATCGAGTAATCGATTGAGTAATTGAATTCTATCAATTGTTTAATTGATCGTTTTGCAAAGCTTTAAAAAAAGAATGTCTCTGTTTCAAAATTATACTGAAATACAGTAATGAATAAGAAAATACAATAATGAATAATAACCATTCGATCAAAGAATGAATGATTACTATAGTTGTATTTCGAAACCTAAATCTACGCATGATAGGAAATTTTTTCCAACCGAATTCTTCCTAAATATTCTATTTTGATAAACCAGCTCTTACCAGAATTATGGATATTACAAAAAGAAAAAATCTGAAATTGGTTTTTTCTTTTTTTCTTTATTTGTTTCCCTCTTTCTTTACTTTTACTGTTCTAAGAGAAGAGAAAGCCGTTCCGCTATTCTAATTATATTAGATTACGACAATACATACTTTCTATTGGAAATGACTAGTTGTTGTCCAAAGAGGTTCTACACATAATAAGATTAGATCTTTCTTCCGTTGAGCGATCCACATATCGCGCATTTCACCTTTTTTTTAGACTCCTAGAGATTTTTTTATGCTTTTTTTGACTCATCTCATGTCATGTTTAAGCATAAAAAATTGGGAAGGTCTACTCTATTAATCTACTTCTTTTTCAAATCTGAAGAAGTTATCATGGAATAGAACTCCGCAGATCATCTGTTAATGGATCAAGCAATGACTTCTTGAGATGGGAAATCTAAAAAAAGAAAAAGATTCTTTTCTTTGGTTTCGTTTTCTTTTATCTTTTTTTTATTTAATTTAATTTATAGTAGAATATGCCCATACTATTTTTGTCTTGCTCCATTGATTCCTTTGATAGATCTCGGGACCTATACCTATATATATATAAATTCTAAGAAAACCAGGAATTAGAAGAGTTGGCCTTCAATTATTTTGAATTGATCGAAATCCACACAAGTAAATGTAGCCAAAAAAATAATAGAATTGGACTGTTATTTTGATGTACTATTTAGATATACATCTAATCTATGTACATACATATTGTATATTGACCTAGATATAGGCTTTCTCTATATAAAAGCCTATATCTGTATACAGTACAACTTTCTATGAAAATCATTAATAGGATAATAAATACTATACCATACTATCTCGGCTCAGATACTACTATCTCAGATACTTATTATCTCAGATACTTATTATCTCAGATACTTATTATCTCAGATACTTATTATCTCAGATACTTATTATCTCAGATACTTATTATCTCAGATACTTATTATCTCAGATACTTATTATCTCAGATACTTATTATCTCAGATACTTATTATCTCAGATACTTATTATCTCAGATACTTATTATCTCAGATACTTATTATCTCAGATACTTATTATCTCAGATACTTATTATCTCAGATACTTATTATCTCAGATACTTATTATCTCAGATACTTATTATCTCAGATACTTATTATCTCAGATACTTATTATCTCAGATACTTATTATCTCAGATACTTATTATCTCAGATACTTATTATCTCAGATACTTATTATCTCAGATACTTATTATCTCAGATACTTATGATTCCAGACAGATCATTTCATTTAAGACTTGGAGTTTGAATCCGTTTCTTTCATTTATTCAATCATTGATAAGAACTAATAAATCAAGTTTCAGTCAAATTAATCATTTTGACTGACTGTTTTTACGTAGATGATAAGTAAAAAGGCAGTAGGAACTAGAATGAACAGTGCAGTAGCAATAAATGCGAGAATATTTACTTCCATAATCTCATTGTTTTTTTACTTCGCAATAACTCGGGATCTAATCCCATAGAGATGAGAAATTTGATTCCTTTAAATTCAATGGGATGAATTGCATCCTGATGATACTGAATCGGATCAATATTATGAATAACAATATCTGATCTATCAAATCGATTCATCGTCGAGAATTGAATAGTATAACATAGGAAGATCCTTTATCCATACTAAATCTGAAATGGGACTCCTGATCCAATAAAGAATCCCATTGAATTTGCATCCTTTTCCACTTTTTCTTTTCTATAAATAACCCTACCGTCTTCCTTATATACTCCTCCTTCGTTATACTTATACATACAATTATGTACATACAATTATGTACATACAATTATGTACATACAATTATGTACATACAATTATGTACATACAATTATGTACATACAATTATGTACATACAATTATGTACATACAATTATGTACATACAATTATGTACATACAATTATGTACATACAATTATGTACATACAATTATGTACATACAATTATGTACATACAATTATGTACATACAATTATGTACATACAATTATGTACATACAATTATGTACATACAATTATGTACATACAATTATGTACATACAATTATGTACATACAATTATGTACATACAATTATGTACATACAATTATGTACATACAATTATGTACATACAATTATGTACATACAATTATGTACATACAATTATGTACATACAATTATGTACATACAATTATGTACATACAATTATGTACATACAATTATGTACATACAATTATGTACATACAATTATGTACATACAATTATGTACATACAATTATGTACATACAATTATGTACATACAATTATGTACATACAATTATGTACATACAATTATGTACATACAATTATGTACATACAATTATGTACATACAATTATGTACATACAATTATGTACATACAATTATGTACATACAATTATGTACATACAATTATGTACATACAATTATGTACATACAATTATGTACATACAATTATGTACATACAATTATGTACATACAATTATGTACATACAATTATGTACATACAATTATGTACATACAATTATGTACATACAATTATGTACATACAATTATGTACATACAATTATGTACATACAATTATGTACATACAATTATGTACATACAATTATGTACATACAATTATGTACATACAATTATGTACATACAATTATGTACATACAATTATGTACATACAATTATGTACATACAATTATGTACATACAATTATGTACATACAATTATGTACATACAATTATGTACATACAATTATGTACATACAATTATGTACATACAATTATGTACATACAATTATGTACATACAATTATGTACATACAATTATGTACATACAATTATGTACATACAATTATGTACATACAATTATGTACATACAATTATGTACATACAATTATGTACATACAATTATGTACATACAATTATGTACATACAATTATGTACATACAATTATGTACATACAATTATGTACATACAATTATGTACATACAATTATGTACATACAATTATGTACATACAATTATGTACATACAATTATGTACATACAATTATGTACATACAATTATGTACATACAATTATGTACATACAATTATGTACATACAATTATGTACATACAATTATGTACATACAATTATGTACATACAATTATGTACATACAATTATGTACATACAATTATGTACATACAATTATGTACATACAATTATGTACATACAATTATGTACATACAATTATGTACATACAATTATGTACATACAATTATGTACATACAATTATGTACATACAATTATGTACATACAATTATGTACATACAATTATGTACATACAATTATGTACATACAATTATGTACATACAATTATGTACATACAATTATGTACATACAATTATGTACATACAATTATGTACATACAATTATGTACATACAATTATGTACATACAATTATGTACATACAATTATGTACATACAATTATGTACATACAATTATGTACATACAATTATGTACATACAATTATGTACATACAATTATGTACATACAATTATGTACATACAATTATGTACATACAATTATGTACATACAATTATGTACATACAATTATGTACATACAATTATGTACATACAATTATGTACATACAATTATGTACATACAATTATGTACATACAATTAGTCATTGAGGATACACAAACAAAGTCGAAGCTAAAAAGGGTTGTCGTTTAACCTGACAAGTACTCTGTCGAGGTAATTATGTTAAGTTCATTATGTATTGTACAATAAACGAATACAATTTGCGTATGTACTCTCGGTAAAATAGGAGCACTCTATTCTATTTCATTTATCAAGAAAATCGAAAAAGAAGGTCAGACGAGTATCTCTTAAAATACTAAATATAGGAATACCACCGATTGTCCGAATTCTATATATGTTATGTCTCTTCCCTTATCACTCGGCACTCGTGGAATAAATGGATAATTCCTGTATTGTCTGATGATAAATGCCGAATGAAAAACAAAAGAAATAAGGATCCACTGGGATTAGATCTTGCTCCCTGTTCCTACTTTTCACGGAAAATAGAGAAATTCATTTCCTCCATTCATCGGTCGGATCCTAGTTCGGGATGACGGGGCTCGAACCCGCAGCTTCCGCCCTTGACCAAGGGGCGGTGCTCTGACCAACTTACACCCAGACCACCATCCCCACCGACAGGCCCAGCCTGTATGGTTACATATTCTTAATGGTTTCCAGGCAAAACATTTTCTTCGTCGCGTTGGTAACAGAGGACACGAATGATATTACTAACTGTATCATATACACCGATATCTATACACATAGAACCCATAGATATGGACTATAGTGAAAGTGACACGGATTATAGTAACCTGTGTTTATTTTTTTTTATTGCCAAAAATGGATAATCAACCTTTCATTGAGAAAAAACGGATTTTTCTTTCATAATCTTTTGCTTTGATTAAGTATTATGAATCTAGATCGTTAGAAAGAAAAGATCAGAACGAATGAGAAAAACAGGATGAGAAACAAAAATGGACTCTTTCTCTTTACGGATAAGGTATTTTTGTTTCTGGGGGACAAATTGGTTATATCATGGTTATATCATATCATGGAGCGGCGAAATTTTTGGGCCGAGCTGGATTTGAACCAGCGTAGGACATATCGCCAACGGAATTTACAGTCCGTTCCCCATTACCCGCTCGGCATCGACCCAGAAGAATTCCTTCTAGGCTTATTGATAATCCATGATCAACTTCCTTTCGTAGTAACCCCAGGGGAAGTCGAATCCCCGCTGCCTCCTTGAAAGAGAGATGTCCTGAACCACTAGACGATAGGGGCATATCCGCCCAACTGTCATCATACTATGATGATAGTATGAGTAGTTTTTTGGGAATTGTCAATATTAATCTAATGATATGACTAGATCTGAACACTCTTTTCTACTTTTATGTTATGATTCCATAGAATTTTGTTTTGGATTTGATGGTTCATGAATGAACAATCCCATACTATTTTATATAGCGAAAGGAGGTACAGGATCCCGTCAGTTCAGGCAGTGATTGGTCCGACAGAACAGAAAGGGGGTAGAACCCCACTTAATTTCTTTTCTTCAATTTAACTCATTAATTTTAACTTAACTCATTGCTTCGTTCATTGTTCAGATTAAAATATGCCTATCACTATCTCACATTAAGTCAGAAAATTTAAAAACGATAGAAAATTTTCCTTTTTTCTTTTTTATTTTTTTTATAAGAATTCGGTTCAGGGTACGAATACCCTCATCACATGATTCAAGAAAATCTATCGAATCTATGTCGATGTCAGATTGGTACATGTATCAATCATGTGAATCTTGTTTTGATGGGTCAGTAAAGGTAAACAAGCGGGGTCGGTCTTGAAACAATTCACTGCATTATTTTTATCAAAAAAAAAAATAAAAAATTTGCCCACTTTTTACTTTTGGGGGGTAAATCAAATTGATTGCTCCTAAATGAACTATGTATATATTATGTGCATATATGTATATATCATGTACATATATTATGCAGTAGACTCATAATGGAAAAAGGCTATAATTCATGAATCGAATAAAACAAGCCCTTTTAACTCAGTGGTAGAGTAACGCCATGGTAAGGCGTAAGTCATCGGTTCAAATCCGATAAGGGGCTTTTTCCACTAAACTAAAGTTTTAGTCTTTGTTTTTCGGTGGAGAATAGAGATTTCTTTTTATTTCTAAAAAGAAAAGGGTAACCACCATTATAATGACTTCTGATTATTACGAGTTATAGTTAAAAAGTGAAACATTATTCATTATTATTAGTATACATTATTATTAGTATACATTATTATTAGTATACATTATTATTAGTATACATTATTATTAGTATACATTATTATTAGTATACATTATTATTAGTATACATTATTATTAGTATACATTATTATTAGTATACATTATTATTAGTATACATTATTATTAGTATACATTATTATTAGTATACATTATTATTAGTATACATTATTATTAGTATACATTATTATTAGTATACATTATTATTAGTCATAGGACAATTCAGGGTTCAAATACTTATTTATTTTATATAGTATAAGTTATAAGATAAGTATAAGATAAGGTATAAAGACTAATCGAATCGAGCTCGTGGATTTATTTACTTAGATTGGTTTGTGGCCCAATAGAAAAGAAGAATTTGTATCTTCGAAACCCATTGTAAGGGGCATGGAACGAGAAATCGTCCACAGATAATCGAACTATCGTATGCCTTGGAATTGATATGAGGTGTTCGGAAATGGTTGAAGTAGTTAAATAGGAGGATCGCTATGACTATAGTCCTTGGTAAATTTACCAAAGAAGAAAATGATCTATTTGATATTATGGATGATTGGTTACGGAGGGACCGTTTCGTTTTTTTGTTTTTTTTCAAAAAAAAAAAAGAAAAATCTATCGAATCTATGATAAAAATAAATTTGCCCCTTTTTACTTTTGGGGGGTAAATCAAATGATTGCTCCTAAATGAACTATGTATCTATTATGTGCATATATGTATATATCATGTACATATATTATGCAGGTAGACTCATAATGGAAAAGGCTATAATCATGAATCGAATAAAACAAGCCCTTTAACTCAGTGGTAGAGTAACGCCATGGTAAGGCGTAAGTCACGGTTCAAATCGATAAGGGGCTTTTTCACTAAACTAAAGTTTTAGTCTTTGTTTTTCGGTGGAGAATAGAGATTTCTTTTTTATTTCTAAAAAGAAAAGGGTAACCACCATTATAATGACTTCTGATTATTACGAGTTATAGTTAAAAAGTGAAACATTATTCATTATTATTAGTATACATTATTATTAGTATAAATAATAATGAATAATTGTAGTTATTAGAACTCGTCTACTCTGTACTGACAAAGTAGTCCTCTCATGTCTAATTATTCAAATTTTTGTTTTTGGACAGGAATATTCTAGATGTCCAATCGCTATTATGAATCGCCAAACCAAAGTATTCTTACTTCTCCATTGTTTTTATCAAACCCAGCATCAAATTCTAAATCAATAAAAAGTAAGTGGACCTAACCATTGAATGACGACTCTATCGGCTATTCTGATATTTAAATTCGATATAGATGAAATTGTACAAGCGGATTTTTTTATTTCCTTAGACCACGCAAGTCAGGAATTTGTCGATATTTCCGATTTAATGAATCTTCTTCTTACCGAATGCTCCATGGGAATAAATCGATATTCTTTTCCGCTACATATAAAAGTAAAAGTTTATTTCGAAAATATATTTTTCAATATCTTTCCTTGATTTCAGAATCAGATATTGTTTTGTTCTTCCGCCAATGCAATAGAGAACGAATGCGAGAAAGGGACTTTACTTTCATTTCCAGTCTACCATTATTTAAATATTTAATCTAGTTTAGGGGCAGGAAAAAACAGTGAATTTTCTTTTTTTTGTTTGTTTGACCCGTTAAAAGATATACTCTGTAACTGTAATATGAGTCATAGGACAATTCAGGGTTCAAATACTTATTTATTTTATATAGTATAAGTTATAAGATAAGTATAAGATAAGGTATAAAGACTAATCGAATCGAGCTCGTGGATTTATTTACTTAGATTGGTTTGTGGCCCAATAGAAAAGAAGAATTTGTAT
>PYDT01000889.1:40000-45000 GCA_004837865.1 Musa balbisiana
CCCGGTAACAAACATGCATGAAACATTTCTCGAAGTATGTGTCCGGATAGCCCAAAGTCTCGATAGTTAGCTCTAGGTCTTCCAGTCAAAAAACAACGTCGATGGAGACGTATAGGTGCACTATTACGTGGTGGGGATTGCAATTTCCATGAATTTCCCATTTTTCACTCAATGATGGAACTTTGCTTATTTTTTTTTTGAGGATCGACGAATCAAATGATATTTCTGTTCCAATTTCTGTCGCTTCTTCTCCCTCTGAATCAACTTTTTCTTGCCATAATATAATGTTCAGTTCCTATTATATCAATGATACAGTTCGGATCCTAGATGTAAAAATATAAGAAGGTAGATCCTCCCTCTCCATCGAAACAAATGAGATTGTTGCTGATACAGTACATAAAAAAATAATAAATAACCTAATTAAAATTAACCAAATTTTCCTGATGTAGAGGCAATCAAGAAAGCTGCATAAGTGAATATATAACCTACGGAAAAGTGGGCTAATCCAAGTACATAAAAAAAATAATAAATAACTAAATTAAAATTAACCAAATTTTCCTGATGTAGAGGCAATCAAGAAAGCTGCATAAGTGAATATATAACCTACGGAAAAGTGGGCTAATCCAACCAATCTTGCTTGCACAATGGAAAGAGCCACTGGCTTATCTCTCCATCGAATCAAATGAGATTGTTGCTGATACAGTACATAAAAAAAATAATAAATAACTAAATTAAAATTAACCAAATTTTCCTGATGTAGAGGCAATCAAGAAAGCTGCATAAGTGAATATATAACCTACGGAAAAGTGGGCTAATCCAACCAATCTTGCTTGCACAATGGAAAGAGCCACTGGCTTATCTCTCCATCGAAACAAATGAGATTGTTGCTGATACAGTACATAAAAAAAATAATAAATAACTAAATTAAAATTAACCAAATTTTCCTGATGTAGAGGCAATCAAGAAAGCTGCATAAGTGAATATATAACCTACGGAAAAGTGGGCTAATATAGCCAAAGGTGTGCGTTCATGAGCCCATGCTAAAGTTTCAATCAATTCCTGCCAATATCCGCGCCAAGAAATTAAAAACATAAATCCAGTAGCCCAAACAAGATGTCCAAATAAGAACATCCACGCCCATACGGATAAACTATTCATACCAAAAGGATTATATCCATTGATAAGTTGTGAAGAGTTTAACCATAGATAATCTCTTAACCATCCCATTAAATAAGTGGAAGATTCATTAAATTGTGAAACGTTACCCTGCCATAAAGTGATGTGTTTCCAATGCCAATAAAAAGTAACCCACCCAATGGTATTTAACATCCAGAAAACTGCCAAATAAAATGCGTCCCAAGCAGAAATATCACAAGTACCGCCGCGTCCTGGGCCGTCGCAAGGAAAACTATAACCGAAATCCTTTTTATCTGGCATTAACTTGGAACCACGTGCATCTAAAGCACCTTTTACTAAAATCAATGTAGTTGTATGCAAACCTAGAGCAATAGCATGATGAACCAAGAAGTCCCCAGGACCTATTGTTAAGAAGAGTGAATTACTATTCTCATTAACAGCATTCAACCAGCCCGGTAACCATATGCTTCGACCTGCATTGAATGCTGGGCCATTCGTTGAAGATAAGAGTACATCGAACCCATATGAAGTCTTACCATGAGCGGATTGTATCCATTGGGCAAATATAGGTTCAATCAAGATTTGTTTTTCCGGAGTACCAAAAGCGAGCATAACATCGTTATGAACATAAAGGCCCAAGGTATGGAACCCAAGAAACAGGCTGGCCCAACTTAAATGAGATATGATAGCTTCTTTGTGGTCTAACATTCTTGCCAATACATTATCCTCATTCTGTTCTGGATTGTAATCTCTAATGAAGAATATAGCTCCATGAGCAAAGGCTCCTGTCATGATAAACCCTGCGATGTATTGGTGATGAGTATATAACGCAGCTTGAGTAGTAAAGTCTTGTGCTATGAATGCATAAGCAGGTAAAGAGTACATGTGTTGAGCTACTAAGGAAGTAATAACCCCTAAAGAGGCTAGAGCAAGACCTAATTGAAAATGAAGCGAATTATTGATTGTGTCATAAAGACCCTTATGCCCACGCCCTAATCGACCCCCTGGAGGAATATGTGTTTCTAAAAGATCTTTGATACTGTGCCCAATCCCGAAGTTAGTTCTATACATATGACCAGCGATCAGGAAAATAAATGCAATAGCTAAATGATGATGAGCAATATCGGTCAGCCATAAACTTTGCGTTTGTGGATGAAATCCACCGAGAAGGGTTAGAATGGCAGTTCCTGTTCCTTGGGAAGTACCAAATAAATGGCTACTCGAATCAGGGTTTTGGGCATAAAGATTCCACTGACCCGTAAAAAGTGGTCCCAACCCTTGAGGATAGGGTAATACATCTAAAAAATTATTCCATCTGACGTACTGTCCCCTGGATCCTGGAATAGCGACATGAACTAAATGTCCTGTCCAAGCCAAAGAACTCACTCCGAAAAGTCCTGACAAATGATGATTTAGACGAGATTCGGCATTTTTGAACCACGAAACGCTTGGTTTCCATTTTGGTTGTAAGTGTAACCAACCCGCTATTAAGGATATAGCAGAAAGAAATAATAGAAAAAGAGCTCCAGTATAAAGATCTTCATTAGTGCGTAATCCGATTGTATACCACCACTGATAAACACCGGAATAAGCGATATTCACTGGACCGGTAGCACCTCCTCGAGTAAAGGCTTCTACAGCTGGTTGACCAAAATGAGGATCCCAAATTGCATGAGCAATAGGTCTTACATGTAAAGGGTCTTGTATCCATGACTCAAAATTTCCTTGCCAAGCTACATGAAAGAGATTTCCGGACGTCCACAGAAAGATTATTGCTAATTGCCCAAAGTGAGAAGCAAAAATGTTCTGATAAAGACGTTCCTCAGTAATATCATCATGACTCTCGAAGTCATGTGCGGTAGCAATACCAAACCAAATACGACGAGTAGTGGGGTCCTGAGCTAAGCCTTGGCTAAACCTCGGAAATCTTAATGCCATAATGCCTTTCAAATCCTCCTAGCCATTATCCTACTGCAATAATTCTTGCTAAGAAGAATGCCCATGTTGTGGCAATTCCACCCAGAAGGTAATGGGTTACTCCTACAGCACGTCCTTGTACAATGCTCAAGGCTCTAGGCTGAGTAGCAGGAGCAACTTTTAATTTGTTATGAGCCCAAACGATGGATTCAATGAGTTCTTGCCAATAACCACGGCCACTGAATAGAAACATTAAACTGAAAGCCCAGACAAAATGAGCACCTAAGAAAAAGAGACCATATGCAGATAATGAAGAACCATAAGACTGAATTACCTGAGATGCCTGTGCCCATAAGAAATCTCGAAGCCACCCATTAATAGTAATGGAACTCTGCGCAAAGTTTCCTCCTGTAATATGAGTTACTACCCCTTGATCACTTATAGTACCCCAAACATCCGACTGCATTTTCCAACTGAAATGGAAAATAACTACGGAAATCGCATTGTACATCCAGAATAGACCTAAGAAGACATGATCCCAGGCAGATACTTGACATGTCCCCCCTCTTCCAGGTCCATCACAAGGAAAACGAAAACCAAGATTTGCTTTATCAGGTATCAAACGGGAACTGCGAGCAAATAGAACACCTTTCAGTAGTATCAATACAGTCACGTGGATCGTAAATGCATGAATATGATGGACTAAGAAGTCTGCGGTTCCTAATGGAATAGGTAACAAAGCGACTTTGCCGCCTACTGCTACCAACTCACCACCTCCCCAAGTTAAGCTGGTACTTGCTGTTGCACCAGGAGCTGTTATGCCGGGTGCTAAAGCATGGGTGTTTTGTACCCATTGAGCAAAGATGGGTTGTAATTGTATAGCGGTATCTGAAAACATATCTTGTGGACGCCCTAAAGCGCTCATGGTATCATTATGAATATACAAGCCAAAACTGTGAAAACCCAGAAATATACATGCCCAGTTAAGATGTGATATGATTGCATCGCGGTGTCTAAGGACACGATCTAATAGATCGTTGTATCGAGTAGTTGGATCGTAATCTCTTACCATAAAAATTGCTGCATGTGCAGCAGCACCAACTATGAGAAACCCACCGATCCACATGTGATGTGTGAACAACGAAAGTTGTGTACCATAGTCAATAGCTAGGTATGGATAGGGAGGCATGGAATACATATGGTGAGCTACAATAATGGTTAAAGAGCCTAACATAGCCAGGTTAAGAGATAATTGAGCATGCCACGACGTTGTTAGGATTTCATAGAGTCCTTTATGGCCCTGGCCTGTAAATGGACCTTTATGAGCCTCTAAAATGTCTTTAATGCCATGACCAATGCCCCAGTTGGTTCTATACATATGACCAGCGATCAGGAAAAGAATTGCAATAGCTAAATGATGGTGTGCAATATCGGTCAGCCATAGACCACCTGTTATTGGGTCCAATCCTCCACGAAAAGTAAGAAATTCCGCGTATTTTGACCAATTCAAGGTGAAAAAGGGGGTTGCTCCCTCGGCAAAACTGGGATAAAGTTGAGCCAAAAGGTCCCGATTCAAGATAAATTCATGAGGAAGTGGTATCTCTTTAGGATCAACTCCAGCGTCGAGAAATTGGTTAATCGGTAAAGATACATGGATTTGGTGTCCCGCCCAAGAAAGAGACCCAAGTCCTAGTAACCCCGCTAAGTGGTGATTTAACATAGATTCTACATCTTGGAACCAAGCCAATTTGGGGGCGGCTTTGTGATAATGGAACCAACCAGCAAAAAGCATTAACGATGCAAAGACCAATGCGCCAATGGCGGTACAATAGAGTTGTAATTCACTAGTTATTCCAGATGCTCGCCAAATCTGAAAAAATCCGGAGGTTATTTGTATTCCTCGGAAACCTCCACCCACATCACCATTCAATATTTCTTGACCTACT
>PYDT01000889.1:50000-60144 GCA_004837865.1 Musa balbisiana
AAATGCGATGCTCTAACCTCTGAGCTAAGCGGGCTCACATAACATAACAGAAATAGTATATAGAAATTGAGGAAACTACCGGATTTTAGCTATTAGCTGATCTTATCTATTAGCTATTCGTTTAATATTAACTATGAACTATAACTATATAACTATATAGTATAGTTCTATATAGTTATATAGTATACTTAGTATACTTCTAAACTATACTATCTAAATACTATATAACTAAACTATATACTATAACTAAACTATATACTATAACTAAACTATATACTATAACTAAACTATATACTATAACTAAACTATATACTATAACTAAACTATATACTATAACTAAACTATATACTATAACTAAACTATATACTATAACTAAACTATATACTATAACTAAACTATATACTATAACTAAACTATATACTATAACTAAACTATATACTATAACTAAACTATATACTATAACTAAACTATATACTATAACTAAACTATATACTATAACTAAACTATATACTATAACTAAACTATATACTATAACTAAACTATATACTATAACTAAACTATATACTATAACTAAACTATATACTATAACTAAACTATATACTATAACTAAACTATATACTATAACTAAACTATATACTATAACTAAACTATATACTATAACTAAACTATATACTATAACTAAACTATATACTATAACTAAACTATATACTATAACTAAACTATATACTATAATAAGAATTCTGACTATTCTTCTGACTATTCTAACTATATCTAACTATAATATACAACATGATGTATTTATGAATTTATATTATAATTTATTTAATTTATTTAATTTATATTATAATTTACTTTATATTAATTATAATAGAATGAATATAAAATTGGTTAAATTGGAAATTTTGATTAGAAAAATCTAATTATTTCTTAAAACTAATTATTTTTTAAAGCAGTTATAGAAAATTATAGGAAATCGTATTATAGGAAATCATATCATATTCATATGAAGTTAATTTATATTATGTTAATTATAGCTATAGCCTAAGATAAAAAAAAGATAAGGATAAAGATACAATCTAAATGAAAATGAGACATTCCTCTGGTTTGATTCGGAAAAGGAGGAGATAGGACAAAAAAAAGAAGAATGAATATCGACCGTTCCACTATTCCAAATCGCACTGTAAAATGAAAGGGAGGGAGAAACATATATATGTTGGATATATCTATCCATATTGAATTGCGGATACATCAATGATAGAATCATTTCTGATTGAAACAAGGTTCATTCAATATAAATGAACTGATGGAGGATAGCCAAAAAAATCAAACAGCAGCATACACTTTTTCAATATAGAAATCATTATCTAACGAATTCAACGGGTCCAAACAAACAAATAAATGAAAAAGATAGTTGGAATTCCAACTAGATCTTGGTATCAAAGGGGATATGGCGAAATCGGTAGACGCTACGGACTTGATTGGATTGAGCCTTAGTATGGAAACCTGCTAAGTGGTAACTTCCAAATTCAGAGAAACCCTGGAATTAAAATGGGCAATCCTGAGCCAAATCCTTATTTGAGAAAACAAAGGTTTATAAAACTAGAATTTAAAAGGATAGGTGCAGAGACTCAATGGAAGCTGTTCTAACGAATGGAGTTGACTACGTTTTGTTGGTAGCTGGAATCCGTCTATCAAAATTACAGAAAAGATGGTCCTATATACCTAATACGTATGTATACATACTGCCATATCAAACGATTAATCATGACCCGAATCTATTATATTATAATTATATAATTATAATATGAAAAATTATAATATGAAAATTCAGAGTTATTATGAATCCATTTCAATGGAAGTTGAAGGAAGAATCGAATATTCAATTATGAAATCATTCATTCCAGAGTTTGATAGATCTTTTGAAAAACTGATTAATCGGACGAGAATAAAGAGAGAGTCCCATTCTACATGTCAATACCGACAACAATGAAATTTATAGTAAGAGGAAAATCCGTCGACTTTAAAATCGTGAGGGTTCAAGTCCCTCTATCCCCAATAAAAAGCCTATTTTACTTCCTAAGTATTTATCCTCTTCTTTTTTTTCATCAGTGGTTCAGTTCAAACAAAATTCACTATCTTTCTCATTCACTCTACTCTTTCACAAACGGATCCGAACTAAAATCCTTGGATCTTATCCCAATTTGGATAGAACCTGTACAAATGAACATATATGGGCAAAGAATCTCTATTATTGAATCATTCACAGTCCATATCATTATCCTTACACTTACTTGTCAAATTTTTTACTACTTTTTAGTCCCTTTAATTAACATAGACACAAGTACTCCACTAGGATGATGCACGGGAAATGGTCGGGATAGCTCAGTTGGTAGAGCAGAGGACTGAAAATCCTCGTGTCACCAGTTCAAATCTGGTTCCTGACACGTAAATAATGTATCGGATAGATATTCATACAAATTAATCGAGATAGATCGGGCGTTAATAGTCTAGAGCATGATACGTATTTACTCATCTAGATGTTACATATTTACTCATCTAGATGTATATATATATATATACCTCCTTTTGGGGGGATTGGTAAAAATATATGTATGGATGGTTATGGTAAAGAACAAAGTGAGATTATGCTCCCGTCTCTTTTTTCTTTCTTGTTTCTTCATACTGTGCTTTCTCTCATTCAAAAAGAATATTAAGTCTTCATCTATATTCAAAATAAAAATAAATAAGTAAAAAAAAACTTAAAAGTCGAGAGGAGTTAAAAGATAGCAATAGACAGAATGCACTTCAGACACAGTACAAATAAAATCCAATCCCTTTTCATTTCTTCATTTCATATTTTTTGACATTTATTCCATTTCTTCACTCTTGCTTACGTTACTTTCCGGGGTCCATCTACATCTAAGTAAGTTATGTGCGCGGTACAAAGTTCATAGTGCAGAACTCTTTTGATTCATCCCATTGTTTCTGCTCATACGAAATGGATATGATCTATTCCAAATTTGGAATATAAATGAAGTTTTTTTTTAGGTTATCCATAATACGAATTAAAGTCCGGTTACTTTCTTTCATCTAGAACGGAACGTAAAATATTCCTTCACTTGAAAGAAATCTGGAATCGTGTCATAGTCGTATAAGTAAACATTAGTTTCTATCATTTAATGAGCATCTTGTATTTCATAGAAATTGGGGGTAATATAGTCCTTACGTAGGGGCCAACCTATCCAACTTTCCGGCATCAAAATACGTTTAAGGCGTGGATGATTATCATAAGAGATTCCCAACATATCATAAGATTCGCGTTCTTGAAAATCAGCACTTCTCCAAATCCAGAAAACAGACGGGATTCTAGGATTATTCCTTGGGGCAAATACTTTTATGCATACCTCTTCTGGTTTAGCTATACCATACTGTATTCTCGTAAGATGATACACACTGGCTAAAAATCCGCCTGGTGCTACATCATAGGCACACTGGGAGCGTAAATAATTGTAACCATATACATATGAAATGACAGCAATGGAATCCCAATCCTCGGTTTTTATTTGTAAAGTTTCTATTCCTCGGCAATCAAAGCCCAAAGATCTATGAACTAAATCATGGTTGACTAACCAATCAGATAAACGATCCTGCTGCATCTTCTTGATCTCTCCCACATTTGTATTTGTATGAGTATTTCAATTTACAATGAAATTTTTAAAGATTGACCCTTTCTTTCTTATTCTGCACAAAAGAACCTTACCTTGTCTGATTCACTAATTCATGGGGAGATACTGAACTTTTGGATTTGAAAAATGTTTCAGAAGGTATCTCTGAAGTAGATGGTGATTGATAGAGCAATTCTTGATCATAATTTCCAGTATGAGTACTGCGTCGAACACAAAACTTGTGATTGGTAGTAAAACATCGATTTTCCTGTTGAGACACAGTTCTATCTTCAAAGATTTCTCGAGATATTTTCTTACGAAGTTTCGTTATAGCATCTATAACCGCCTCTGGTTTAGGTGGGCAGCCCGGCAAATAGACATCGACAGGAATTAGCTTATCGACTCCACGAACAGTACTATAAGAATCAGTACTGAACATCCCTCCTGTAATAGTACAAGCTCCCATAGCAATGACATATTTTGGTTCAGGCATTTGCTCATATAATCTTACTAAAGAAGGAGCCATTTTCATTGTTACTGTGCCGGCTGTTAAAATTAGGTCTGCTTGTCTAGGACTCGATCTTGGTACCAATCCATAACGATCAAAGTCGAATCGCGAGCCTATTAATGAAGCAAATTCAATGAAACAACAACTGGTACCGTATAGAAGCGGCCATAAACTGGAAAGTCTTGACCAATTCGAAAGATCATTCAATGTAGTTGAAATAACTGAATTGGTAATTGTTTTGTCAACTAAGGGAAACTCAATCAAATTCATAACTGTCTCAATGTAATCTTTTCCTTCATTTTTATTTTGATTGTCTGAATATTCAGTTAAGACCATTCCAATGCTCCTTTTCGCCATGCATAAACTGAACCAACAATTGGGATAAGCACAAAAATTAAAGCTTCGATAAATACAGATACACCCAATACATCGAAACTCATTGCCCATGGATAAAGAAAGACCGTTTCAACATCAAAAACAACAAAAACTAGAGCAAACATGTAATAGCGGATTCGAAATTGTAACCAAGCATCCCCAATGGGTTCTATACCCGATTCATAACTAGAGAGCTTCTCTGGTCCTTCACTAACCGGGGCTAAAACTCCGGAAATTACAAATGCCAAGATAGGAATAACGCTTGATATTATTAGAATGCCCAGAAAATATCATATTCGTGAAGCAGAAACATAAATGTACTCCTATTAATGTGGAATATGCTGAATTATTCGATTCGAATCGGAATTGTCAATTCATCCATAACTTCTTATCTTAGGCGAAACAAGAATTGATTTTGATCAAATCAAACTGCATAGTTTAGAGTTTGTTTGCTGTGGGGCATGTTTTGTTTAAAGATTCATCTAATGGAATCCCACTTACATTTTTGATTTCGATTCTATTTAGATATGGTGTAGACATAGGATGCTCTTACACAAACAAAACTCTCTCACTTTGTCTTGGGTTCTCTATCCTCTAGAAAAAGGTAATAAAATACTAAATATCCTATGCCTATAACTATTTCTATGCCTATAACTATAAAAACATCAATACCCTATAATATAGTAAAGTAAATATCCTATAATTAAATACTATGAATACTATATTCATTAGAATACTATGTTGATTATATATAATCAACATAATGAGATTAATAATAATTTCATTTCCATTTTTTAAAACTTAAATTTTTCAATAGTCATATGGGGTAAATGTCTAGGGATTTCTAGCATATTCTATTTATTCGAAGTATTCCTTTTTTCATTAAAATCTGGGTATAGGATCATTGCTTCTATTGATTTGATACGAATATGAATACATAATCTAATGCATCGAATGATTTTTTATCTTTTTCTTGTCCTAGATTTCATTTCTATTTTTCTTAATTGATTCAATCCGTTGAATGAGAGGTGACATATAACAACTTATATCTTTCTATACAAAAAATGGAAACTTGGAACCTGTACTATCCCACCTCCTCAGAATAAATAAGAAGAATCGAGTTATTTCATTAGAGTTAGAATGAAAGATTCATTCTATTTCGGACCAATCTCTAGTACTAACAAAGATTACGATTTGGAATGAACCAAAATACTTGTTTGTTTTGTTACGGCAATAACGCTTAATAACTTAATAATATAATGGTAAGACCAAGCAATGGGTTAGATTTCGCTACAAGAAAAGGTTTTACAGCAAACCTATACTAGACAATGAAACATAGCAAAGAGTGGAGTAGTATAATCGACGGAATCATAAATGATTTACATAACATTTTCAAATAGAAAGAATCACACATTATCGAATGATTCGACGGACCAAATCAAATCCACAAACCCACTCAACTCATAGAATATAGAAGAAGAAACGTTAATATATTTAGATTTAGGCCCAATTCGTTATCTCTCCATTATCTCTGAATCAATCAATAAGGTTGCTCTTGTTCTGCCAAAAAACGATTAGTGATTAGTTAGGGGGATTCTCCAAATACAAGACAAGACCCAAGACCAAGAAAAGAATAGGTCCTAGACCCATGTGACTTAGGATTAGACTTGGTTGGTCCCATAGAAATGAAAACTATACTAAACTAAATATAATATATTAGGATTAGGGCTATACGGACTCGAACCGTAGACCTTCTCGGTAAACAGATCAAACTGATTATTATCGAAATGATTCGAACTGTTTCAAAGACCCAACATGCATTTTGTTGCATTGGGCTCTTTCATCACCTGGTGTAAAGATCAGTTAGTCCACCATATTTTTTCTTTAGAGGAAGATAATGAGATGGTTCCATGTGCTCTGATTTATTATTTGTATTCTGATCTAGGAGCAATACCAAAGTGTTTCAAAGAAGGGTTATCTTGACTTAGGTCTGCCTTCGGCCTAGATCAACCTAAGTTAAATGGAATCTCTATCGCTCCGCTGCAACAGTCGAATATGAGACTTCATACACCTTAAAGTTCATAGGACGAAAAGAGGTTATTTTGAGGCCCTTATACTCATTATGCCTAGCATTGAATGGGCTTGGTATTTACCTTATCAACTATCAAATCAATGGCGGGTTCTATTTGATTTGGCAACTGAATTCGCGCCTGAATCGGACCGAACCAAATATTTGTCAGGCTATTGTTCTCTTGTTCCCTCGAACCTATGGAGTAAGACATTGATTCTCAATACGATCAATTATGTTCGTTGCATAATAGGCTCCTTTGAAAGCATTGGCGCGCGTGTAAACGAGGGTGCTCTACCAACTGAGCTATAGCCCTTGTCATAGACATCTTAACATATAGATAATTTCTTGTCAAGATGGATATTCCATAATCCACATCATAGCCTCTGATCTATTTATTTTATTTACGCTTAACAGAACAGATTAGTATTGCTTAGAAATAATATTCCACTATAATCCCCGAAGTGATGGGTTATTTTTGTGGTGATAAATGACCTACTTAACTCAGTGGTTAGAGTATTGCTTTCATACGGCGGGAGTCATTGGTTCAAATCCAATAGTAGGTAGAACTTATTAGATACCGGAGTCGATGAAATGATATCTAATAAGTTTTTCTACCCCATCTTCTTTTTTGTTTTATCAGATTAGACTTGATTGTGTTCAATTGGCAGAATCAACATGTGGTGTATAATAAAGAACTTTTTAAAAACTTCTCTTTATTATTTTGATGTATTGACTTGACTAGTAGGAAATAACATTGACAGCCTCTACTCGTGTCCTAGCTCGTCTGAGAGCTAGATTCGCTTCAATGCTTGTCTCTTACCCTCAGCTCTACTCAAGTTAGCTTCAGCTATTTCAAGAGCTTGTTGAGCTTCTTGCGGATCAATGTCAGTACTTATTTCCGCATCATTTCCTAAAATGGTGATCTCATTATTACCTATTCTAGCGAAACCACCCATCAGAGCCACCGTAACCATGGTCGTTTGTTGAGGCGTATTCTCAAAAGACCTATATCTACAGCCGTGGCAATAGGGGCGTGGTTTGGTAATACGCCAATTGGCCACTATTAGTAGATAAAATATTTCTTTCACTTCTGCGTCCCAAATAATTCGATTAGGAGTCAGTACACAAGATTTCAGGTCATTTTCTCAATTTGCTCTCCTCTTCTAAGTTCATAGCTTTCGCGGTAGCTTCATCGATGTACACTACTAAATAAAAGGCCTGCTCGGGAAGCCTGTCTAACTCTCCGGAAAGGATCAGTTGAAACCCCCTAATTGTTTCTGCAAGACCAACATATTTTCCTGGAGAACCAGTAAATACTTCTGCCACGAAGAAGGTTGTGATAAGAAACGCTCGATTTTTCGTGCTCTTGCTACAGTTAAACGATCTTCTTCGGATAATTCGTCCAACCCAAGAATAGCTATAATGTCCTGAAGTTCTTTGTAACGTTGTGAAGTTTGCTTAACTCTTTGCGCAGTTTCATAATGTTCCTCGCCAACGATCCGAGGTTGTAACATAGTTGACGTGAATCTAAAGATCCACTGCTGGATAATACCTTTGGCAGCTAATCCTCTTGATAATACGGTAGTAGCATCTAAATGTGCAAATGTCGTGGCAGGAGCAGGTCGGTCAAATCGTCCGCGGGTACATAAACGGCTTGGATCGAAGTTATAGATCCCTCTTTTGGTAGAATAATTCTTCTTGTCAAGACCCCATTTCTGGTACTAAGTGGTCTGTTGATAACCCACTGCAGAAGGCATTCTCCCCAATAAGGCGGACTACTGCTGATCCTGCTTGGACGAAACGAAAGATATTGTCGATGAATAAAGTACGTCTTGTTCATTAACATCCCGGAAATATTCCGCCATAGTTCGGGCAGTCAAACCAACTCGCATACGAGCTCCCGGCGGTTCATTCATTTGACCATAGACTAGAGCTACTTTTGATTCTGCAATATTTTTTTCATTAATTACTCCGATTCTTTCTTCCATGTAAAGATCATTCCTTCGTCGAGTACGTTCGCCCTACGCCGCCATACACTACGCCTCCATGAGCTTTGGC
The DNA here is from genome assembly GCA_004837865.1 of Musa balbisiana. Taxonomy (NCBI): domain Eukaryota; kingdom Viridiplantae; phylum Streptophyta; class Magnoliopsida; order Zingiberales; family Musaceae; genus Musa; species Musa balbisiana. The sequence goes on from PYDT01000889.1 coordinate 58,678, forward strand.
AATGTTGTTGATCATTCCATGATGAGTACTGTTTTACCTACTCCAGCTCCTCCAAATAGTCCGATTTTTCCTCCACGGCGATAAGGAGCTAAAAGATCCACTACTTTAATTCCTGTTTCAAAGATTGATAATTTCGTCTCTAACTGTATAGAAGGCAGGTGCAGGTCTCTAATAGTAGATGTTGTGCTAGATCTACAGACCTAAATTATCAACAGGCATCCCCAAGAACGTTGAAAATTCGTCCGAGGGTAGCTCCACCGACTGGAACGCTTAGAGGAGCTCCCGTGTCAATCACTTCCATTCCTCTCATCAGTCCATCTGTAGCACTCATAGCTACAGCTCTAACTCGATTATTTCCTAATAATTGTTGTACCTCACAAGTCACATTAATTGGCTGGGGACCGGGATAGGTATCGCGACCCTTAACTACCAAAGCGTTAAAATAGTAGGCATCTTGCCCGAGAAAAACACATCCATACTGGGCCAATAATTTGAGCGATACGCCCTAGGTTTTGTTCTTCAAGTGTGGAAACTGCTCGGACTAGAAGTGGAGTTATGATTCTCATAATTAATAATTAAAAGTATGTCGAAAGTTTTTTGAATATGCAATGCCAGTCGAATAATTCGCGATCGCAAGTTGATCGTTAAATTCATAAGAAATAATGGGAGTTAGCACTTGTTTAGTTGGTACCACCCAACCGAATACGATTCATCGTTTACTCATTCAATGAGTAAATTTTCAAGTTCAGCCAATCCTTCTTTTTTCAAAGAATTTTAAGGATCATGAAATCACGAGTAAGTCTCTTTCATTTCTCTATCATTATAGAAAAACCAGCGGGGCCCGGCCCTCCTTTTGGGACCAAGGCCCGCCGATCGGGCCGTCCGGGCGGAAGACATTGTCAGGTGGGGATTTGGCTGGTGCGGCACATCTTAAAAGATAACGCAGTTGTCCTAATAGATCCAACGAGAAACGAATTCTTGTGGAACAAAAGGGTAACAAGCTCGTTTGATTCTGATTTTCCAGTACGAATACTCCCCGTGAAAGCGTGTCCTATCGGCCTTAGAAACCTTCGAATTTGAAGGCTATAGGTGTCAGAAAATTACCACAGGGATACTGGCTTTGTGGCAGCCAAGCGTTCATAGCGACTTGCTTTTTGTCCTTCGATGTCGGCTCTTCCTATCATTGTGAAGCATAATTCACCAAGTGTTTGGATTTGTCACCCACCAAGTAGGGACGTGAGCTGGGTTTAGAAAACCGTCGTGAGACAGTTAGTTTTTACCCTACTGATGATCGTCGCCCGCGATAGTAATTCAACCTTAGTAACGACCGGAACCGTTGATCACACAATTGTTCATCGCGCTTGGTTTGAAAAGCCAGTGGCCGAAGCTAACCGTGTGTCGGATTATACTGACGCCTCTAAGTCCAGAATCCTATCTAGCAACCGCGCTCTCAGGCGTCCTTCGTTT
>PYDT01000903.1:27500-32500 GCA_004837865.1 Musa balbisiana
TCTATTTTCTTTAGTTATTCAGTTAAACCAATGATTCGTTATTGGAGCAGATAGCAACAAGCATTTCATCGGACATGCGTATTTTTTTTTTTTTGGGCTTCATTGAATGAGCAATTCAATAACAGATTTCGGATCTAATCAATATTGATATACCGAGTATCTTATCTGTTGATACGAAGTATTCCGGCAATCCCCACGATCCGAGTCCGAGCTGTTGGAATTGGAATAGGTTCGGCAGGGGATCACGAAATCTTGGCGATCTTCTCTATCTAATGAATGAGGAGTCCGTTTGGAAATCGTCCGCCCCGCACCCACCCCCGAGTATATGATTCAAGAGGAATCACACAAGGGTAGATTGATAAAAACCTCTGGTAAAATACCCACCAGTACCCATAACCCAGCAGATAAAGTACATTATATAGTCCGTTTTAGGGATTGGCGACTTACCCATTCAGTGACTTTGGCACTGGACGTTCCCAAAATGGATCGGGTCGGGTGAATTAGAGAATAGACAGACGTCTGTTGGAGACAGACGTCTGTTGGAGACAGACGTCTGTTGGAGACAGACGTCTGTTGGAGACAGACGTCTGTTGGAGACAGACGTCTGTTGGAGACAGACGTCTGTTGGAGACAGACGTCTGTTGGCATTCCGGCCTTCCTTCTCCTTTCAGGGCCTATCCGAAAGAGAATCCAGTACCTCTTGGTCGTGAATATCTGAATAGGACGAACCGGCCTCCGTGGATATCTTTGCTTCGGAACAAAACAATTAGAATTAGGCTCGGTCAACCGGAATATGTATTATCCATATGGGGGATCTTCCAATTGAGAAGATCCATCGACCTGAGACGAAGAGAAAGGTCTATCTATTTTCTTTAGTTATTCAGTTAAACCAATGATTCGTTATTGGAGCAGATAGCAACAAGCATTTCATCGGACATGCGTATTTTTTATTTTCCGATGGATTTACATGGTTTCATTAATGGAAATTGTTTGATGTAGTGAGTAATAGACTCTGGTTGTTCGCCGTTCAAGAATTCTTGTTTAGGCAGTTCATATCATCCATACATAGTGTTTTGATCTAAGATTTCAATTCTTCCATGTTTCAGCAGTAGCATATTGTTCCATGGAGCTAAGGTCCAAAATATGGAATAAAAAATGTTTCCACGACTCTACCACCCGGCCAATCCTGTTCCACTTAATCCCTTTTTCATGGCCACATATCTTTACGGCTAAGGAATGGGAAATCTTTCTCCTGTTACATGAATCAAATGTTTCATTTCATCCGAGAAAAGCCATCCCTTTCTCAACATTGTCTTTGTTATTTGATCCAATAGCGTTCCGTTAGATAGGAACAGATTTGATAAATACTGATAACTCTCGGATAGAGTATTAGAAAGGAAAGATCCATTAGATAATGGACTATTGCTTCTAAGCCATCTCTGGCGATGAATCAACAATTCGAAGTACCTTTCTTGCGTATTCTTGATGAACCAGCATTTATACATAGATGTAGAAGGTTTTGTTTGGGAAGTAATAAGCACCTTTGACATCTCTTCATCTGCAAAGAATTCTCGACGTGAAAACACAGAGACAAAGGGCTGATCTTTGAATAGGAAAAAGAATGGATCCGCAGGGTCCCAAATGAATTGGCTTACTCGAAAAAAGCCTTGTTCTTTGGAAGATCTATCTCGTGTCTGGTACTGCATGGTTTCACTCTGCAAGAACTCCGAATCATTCTCTTGAAAAAAAAAAAATGTTTCCACGACTCTACCACCCGCTCCTGTTCCCTTAATCCCTTTTTTCCATGGCCACATATCTTTACGGCTAAGGAATGGGAAATCTTTCTCCTGTTACATGAATCAAATGTTTCATTTCATCCGAGAAAAGCCATCCCTTTCTCAACATTGTCTTTGTTATTTGATCCAATAGCGTTCCGTTAGATAGGAACAGATTTGATAAATACTGATAACTCTCGGATAGAGTATTAGAAAGGAAAGATCCATTAGATAATGGACTATTGCTTCTAAGCCATCTCTGGCGATGAATCAACAATTCGAAGTACCTTTCTTGCGTATTCTTGATGAACCAGCATTTATACATAGATGTAGAAGGTTTTGTTTGGGAAGTAATAAGCACCTTTGACATCTCTTCATCTGCAAAGAATTCTCGACGTGAAAACACAGAGACAAAGGGCTGATCTTTGAATAGGAAAAAGAATGGATCCGCAGGGTCCCAAATGAATTGGCTTACTCGAAAAAAGCCTTGTTCTTTGGAAGATCTATCTCGTGTCTGGTACTGCATGGTTTCACTCTGCAAGAACTCCGAATCATTCTCTTGAAGCTCATCCTCTTCATGATAAAAGGTCCGCTTGCCCCGAGCCCGATAGAGAAAAGTGGGCTTTTCAATACAATCACATAGTTTGCCACAAGGGCGCCATATTCTAGGAGCCCAAACTATGTGATTGAATAAATCCTCCTTTATCTGTTGCAGGTCGACGACCTCTTCCTCTTCTTCAAACTCCGATTCGTATTTTTCATATAGAAATCTCTGATCAACGATAGAACAAGATCTGTTTTGCATCATATCTAACTGTTCGGACCGAAGAAGTAATGTCACTCGATTATTATCAAACTGACTGCAATCTTTTTCTGTCCGTGAGGGTCCCACCAGAGCGCCTTCTACTTCTAATAGGCCATGAACTAGATCAGAATCATTCTCAACGAATCTATAAGAAGTGATCCGATTTTTTTCATCAGGTCCGGGTGAAGACCAAAGATCTTGAGCGACCGATCCGGCAGAACAACTCAAAAGATAAAGAAGTATCGTTAATTTCTTCATGCTCGTTCCAAGTTCGAAGTACCATTTGTACAAATAAGAATCCCCTTCTGATCTCTTCTTCATATAGATAGATATAGGATCTATGGGGCAATTACTTAGAAGTACATTTTGTGCAACAGCCCTTCCTATCTGATAGAAAAGGATCCCATGATCCTGAACCGATCTTACCTGGGATCGCAAATCCCAAGTTTGTCTATGAAGAGCTAATCTAATTGTATTAGTTTCTATAATTGATTTCTTCTGTGTAATACTAATTGATAGGGCCTCATTGATAAGTGCTACAAGATCTCGTACATTGGAACCCATGGTTATGGACCCCAATCCGTTAGTATGGAACATTTTCTTTTCCAAGTGAAATCCCCTAGTATATGAAAGAATGAAAAAGTGCTTTCGTTGTTGCGGAATAAGAAGCCTTCGTATCTTAATGCATGTATTTAATTTATTCGGAGCTATTAGAGCGGGATCCACTTTTTGGGGAATATGAGTCGAAGCAATAACAAGAATATTTCTAGTGGAACATCTTTCACAATCTCTGGAGAGATAGTTCTCTAATAGACCGAGGGATAAGTAATTCGACTCATTCATATACAGATCATGAATGTTTGGAATCCATATTATGCAAGGAGACATTGCTTTTGCTAATTCGAATTGAAAGGTGATATCAAATCGGTCTATTTTCGGCGTCATATACATAGATGTAGAAGGTTTTGTTTGGGAAGTAATAAGCACCTTTGACATCTCTTCATCTGCAAAGAATTCTCGACGTGAAAACACAGAGACAAAGGGCTGATCTTTGAATAGGAAAAAGAATGGATCCGCAGGGTCCCAAATGAATTGGCTTACTCGAAAAAAGCCTTGTTCTTTGGAAGATCTATCTCGTGTCTGGTACTGCATGGTTTCACTCTGCAAGAACTCCGAATCATTCTCTTGAAGCTCATCCTCTTCATGATAAAAGGTCCGCTTGCCCCGAGCCCGATAGAGAAAAGTGGGCTTTTCAATACAATCACATAGTTTGCCACAAGGGCGCCATATTCTAGGAGCCCAAACTATGTGATTGAATAAATCCTCCTTTATCTGTTGCAGGTCGACGACCTCTTCCTCTTCTTCAAACTCCGATTCGTATTTTTCATATAGAAATCTCTGATCAACGATAGAACAAGATCTGTTTTGCATCATATCTAACTGTTCGGACCGAAGAAGTAATGTCACTCGATTATTATCAAACTGACTGCAATCTTTTTCTGTCCGTGAGGGTCCCACCAGAGCGCCTTCTACTTCTAATAGGCCATGAACTAGATCAGAATCATTCTCAACGAATCTATAAGAAGTGATCCGATTTTTTTCATCAGGTCCGGGTGAAGACCAAAGATCTTGAGCGACCGATCCGGCAGAACAACTCAAAAGATAAAGAAGTATCGTTAATTTCTTCATGCTCGTTCCAAGTTCGAAGTACCATTTGTACAAATAAGAATCCCCTTCTGATCTCTTCTTCATATAGATAGATATAGGATCTATGGGGCAATTACTTAGAAGTACATTTTGTGCAACAGCCCTTCCTATCTGATAGAAAAGGATCCCATGATCCTGAACCGATCTTACCTGGGATCGCAAATCCCAAGTTTGTCTATGAAGAGCTAATCTAATTGTATTAGTTTCTATAATTGATTTCTTCTGTGTAATACTAATTGATAGGGCCTCATTGATAAGTGCTACAAGATCTCGTACATTGGAACCCATGGTTATGGACCCCAATCCGTTAGTATGGAACATTTTCTTTTCCAAGTGAAATCCCCTAGTATATGAAAGAATGAAAAAGTGCTTTCGTTGTTGCGGAATAAGAAGCCTTCGTATCTTAATGCATGTATTTAATTTATTCGGAGCTATTAGAGCGGGATCCACTTTTTGGGGAATATGAGTCGAAGCAATAACAAGAATATTTCTAGTGGAACATCTTTCACAATCTCTGGAGAGATAGTTCTCTAATAGACCGAGGGATAAGTAATTCGACTCATTCATATACAGATCATGAATGTTTGGAATCCATATTATGCAAGGAGACATTGCTTTTGCTAATTCGAATTGAAAGGTGATATCAAATCGGTCTATTTTCGGCGTCATATACATAGTTAGCAGCTCCGTATCAAGGTCATCATCAATATCGT
>PYDT01000903.1:37500-59866 GCA_004837865.1 Musa balbisiana
TTATGTTGTTGCTAGCAAATACCGCTGTTTTTAGTTTTGGATCTTCCGAATCATTCCCGCAGTAGATCCGGACCGATTTTTTTCTGATCCTTCGATAAAAAGATTCATTCTCTTCATAAAAAAGAGGATCAAACCATTTCTTCTGACTCTTTTTCAAATTCGATAAATGTTGGTTGATCGTATATTTCATTATAGTTATATGATTCAGAGTATCATTTCCTATTTGATCCCTTTGAATTCCATATTCGAAGTTGCGATCGGATCTATTCATTAAAAAGAATCGATTAGATACATTTCTTATGTACCCATAGGTGCTATATTGGATTTGAATCAGATTTCGGATCAATCTATATTGATTGACTGCCTCCATTATGTTGTTGCTAGCAAATACCGCTGTTTTTAGTTTTGGATCTTCCGAATCATTCCCGCAGTAGATCCGGACCGATTTTTTTCTGATCCTTCGATAAAAAGATTCATTCTCTTCATAAAAAAGAGGATCAAACCATTTCTTCTGACTCTTTTTCAAATTCGATAAATGTTGGTTGATCGTATATTTCATTATAGTTATATGATTCAGAGTATCATTTCCTATTTGATCCCTTTGAATTCCATATTCGAAGTTGCGATCGGATCTATTCATTAAAAAGAATCGATTAGATACATTTCTTATGTACCCATAGGTGCTATATTGGATTTGAATCAGATTTCGGATCAATCTATATTGATTGACTGCCTCCATTATGTTGTTGCTAGCAAATACCGCTGTTTTTAGTTTTGGATCTTCCGAATCATTCCCGCAGTAGATCCGGACCGATTTTTTTCTGATCCTTCGATAAAAAGATTCATTCTCTTCATAAAAAAGAGGAGGTAGAACCAATAAAGATTTCTTTTTCGATTCATCTCTGGAGTTGAATACCTCATTCAAGAATTTTTTTTGATCCAACCCGTAGGAATCAATAGAAAAGGCAAATCCCCTATGATACACCAGATCCGGCTCGGTTATTGATAGAGTGAATAGATCTGCCATTTCTTGAAATCTCTCTTCTGATTCAAAATCGTGGTGTAACGTGTATCCCCTTTTGTTCCGGTCATGGAATAGATGAAATAAATCAAAAAATGGATTTTTGTTCAAGAATGAAATCTTATTGGAACTGTCCATATCCGGTTCATCCTTCGGAACCATATCACATCCCGGATCTGATGAAATAGGATGAATTGAGACGGTATTTTGTAAATACATAATTATCTTGAATATATCAACCATTTCTTCTGACTCTTTTTCAAATTCGATAAATGTTGGTTGATCGTATATTTCATTATAGTTATATGATTCAGAGTATCATTTCCTATTTGATCCCTTTGAATTCCATATTCGAAGTTGCGATCGGATCTATTCATTAAAAAGAATCGATTAGATACATTTCTTATGTACCCATAGGTGCTATATTGGATTTGAATCAGATTTCGGATCAATCTATATTGATTGACTGCCTCCATTATGTTGTTGCTAGCAAATACCGCTGTTTTTAGTTTTGGATCTTCCGAATCATTCCCGCAGTAGATCCGGACCGATTTTTTTCTGATCCTTCGATAAAAAGATTCATTCTCTTCATAAAAAAGAGGATCAAACCATTTCTTCTGACTCTTTTTCAAATTCGATAAATGTTGGTTGATCGTATATTTCATTATAGTTATATGATTCAGAGTATCATTTCCTATTTGATCCCTTTGAATTCCATATTCGAAGTTGCGATCGGATCTATTCATTAAAAAGAATCGATTAGATACATTTCTTATGTACCCATAGGTGCTATATTGGATTTGAATCAGATTTCGGATCAATCTATATTGATTGACTGCCTCCATTATGTTGTTGCTAGCAAATACCGCTGTTTTTAGTTTTGGATCTTCCGAATCATTCCCGCAGTAGATCCGGACCGATTTTTTTCTGATCCTTCGATAAAAAGATTCATTCTCTTCATAAAAAAGAGGATCAAACCATTTCTTCTGACTCTTTTTCAAATTCGATAAATGTTGGTTGATCGTATATTTCATTATAGTTATATGATTCAGAGTATCATTTCCTATTTGATCCCTTTGAATTCCATATTCGAAGTTGCGATCGGATCTATTCATTAAAAAGAATCGATTAGATACATTTCTTATGTACCCATAGGTGCTATATTGGATTTGAATCAGATTTCGGATCAATCTATATTGATTGACTGCCTCCATTATGTTGTTGCTAGCAAATACCGCTGTTTTTAGTTTTGGATCTTCCGAATCATTCCCGCAGTAGATCCGGACCGATTTTTTTCTGATCCTTCGATAAAAAGATTCATTCTCTTCATAAAAAAGAGGATCAAACCATTTCTTCTGACTCTTTTTCAAATTCGATAAATGTTGGTTGATCGTATATTTCATTATAGTTATATGATTCAGAGTATCATTTCCTATTTGATCCCTTTGAATTCCATATTCGAAGTTGCGATCGGATCTATTCATTAAAAAGAATCGATTAGATACATTTCTTATGTACCCATAGGTGCTATATTGGATTTGAATCAGATTTCGGATCAATCTATATTGATTGACTGCCTCCATTATGTTGTTGCTAGCAAATACCGCTGTTTTTAGTTTTGGATCTTCCGAATCATTCCCGCAGTAGATCCGGACCGATTTTTTTCTGATCCTTCGATAAAAAGATTCATTCTCTTCATAAAAAAGAGGATCAAACCATTTCTTCTGACTCTTTTTCAAATTCGATAAATGTTGGTTGATCGTATATTTCATTATAGTTATATGATTCAGAGTATCATTTCCTATTTGATCCCTTTGAATTCCATATTCGAAGTTGCGATCGGATCTATTCATTAAAAAGAATCGATTAGATACATTTCTTATGTACCCATAGGTGCTATATTGGATTTGAATCAGATTTCGGATCAATCTATATTGATTGACTGCCTCCATTATGTTGTTGCTAGCAAATACCGCTGTTTTTAGTTTTGGATCTTCCGAATCATTCCCGCAGTAGATCCGGACCGATTTTTTTCTGATCCTTCGATAAAAAGATTCATTCTCTTCATAAAAAAGAGGATCAAACCATTCCCAATCATGGTCCTTGCGGATCGGATCATCCGTATAGGATAAAAAAAGAAACTCCAGATATTCGCTATCTTTCTCTTTGAATGAGATCTTAATTCCAGCTACGGTTTCATTAGATATCTTACAACTAGAATCCCTCTTTTTTCCGATCCGGTTCCTCCACCACCGCGAACTCCGGTTAGATTCAGGCATGATACACTTTTTATTTATTGGGAGAACCCAAGTACTCTCTTGCGGATCCATGAAACAACTCTCAGAAATCTTTTTCCCTTTTGGAAGATACAGGAACGAAACAATCAACCTATTGATATTGGAAGACCGAAAAGATTCTTCCAATGTCTCATTTCTGGGTCCAATGGAATTCATAGGTATAGGAAGAAGCTCCATCAAATAGAGATTTTTTCTTTCGACCATCTTTCGATTGTTAATACGAGATATAAGGACCGCTACTACAAGCAGTACTACACCTTTGATTACACCTTTGATCATGAAATATCGATTGCTTGTTGAACCCTGCGAATCACGTGAAAGTAGGGTACTCCAAATTCGGGGTCAAAAAGTTTCATAAAGCGTTCTTGATGGAAAAAAATGTATTTGATCCACGAATCTAAGAAATAGTGAGAATTCTTGATCTCTCTCAATATCTCTCTCAATTCGACGATCCAGAATTTGAATTGATGTCGTCCCATAAATCCCTCCTAAAGATTTTATTTCAATTGGAATTTGGTTATTTATACATTTACGATATACTTATTTATACGATATACTTATTTATACGATATACTTATTTATACGATATACTTATTTACGATATACTTATTTATACATTTACGATATACTTATTTATACATTTACGATATACTTATTTACGATATACTTATTTATACGATATACTTATTTATACATTTACGATATACTTATTTATACATTTACGATATACTTATTTACGATATACTTATTTATACGATATACTTATTATACGATATACTTATTTATACATTTACGATATACTTATTTATACATTTACGATATACTTATTATACGATATACTTATTACGATATACTTATTTATACATTTACGATATACTTATTTACGATATACTTATTTACGATATACTTATTTATACATTTACGATATACTTATTTACGATATACTTATTACGATATACTTATTTATACGATATACTTATTACGATATACTTATTTATACATTTACGATATACTTATTTACGATATACTTATTTATACGATATACTTATTTACGATATACTTATTTACGATATACTTATTACGATATACTTATTACGATATTATTTACGATATACGATGATCTCTGTTAGCATCCATGGCTGAATGGTTAAAGCGCCCAACTCATAATTGGCAAATTCGTAGGTTCAATTCCTGCTGGATGCACACCAATGGGAACGTTCAATAAGTCTATTGGATTGGCTCTGTATCAATGGAATCTCATCATCCATACATAACGAATTGGTATGTTATATTCATACCATAACATATGAACAGTAAGAACTAGAATTCTTATCGATACTGGAACTCATAGGGAAGAAAATGGATTTATGGATGGAATCAAATATGCAGTATTTACAGAAAAAAGTATTCGGTTATTGGGGAACAATCAATATACTTCTAATGTCGAATCAGGATCAACTAGGACAGAAATAAAGCATTGGGTCGAACTCTTCTTTGGTGTCAAGGTAATAGCTATGAATAGTCATCGACTCCCGGGAAAGGGTAGAAGAATGGGACCTATTATGGGACATACAATGCATTACAGACGTATGATCATTACGCTTCAACCGGGTTATTCTATTCCACCTCTTATAGAGAAAAGAACTTAAAGCAAAATACTTAATAACACGGCGATACATTTATACAAACTTCTACCCCGACACACGCAATGGAGCCTTAAACAGTCAAGTGAAATCCAATCCACGAAATAATTTGATCTATGGACAGCATCGTTGTAGTAAAGGTCGTAATGCCAGAGGATCATTACCGCACGGCATAGAGGGGGAGGTCATAAGCGTCTATACCGTAAAATCGATTTTCGACGGAATGAAAAAGACATATCTGGTAGAATCGTAACCATAGAATACGACCCTAATCGAAATGCATACATTTGTCTCATACACTATGGGATGGTGAGAGAGATATATTTTACATCCCAGAGGGGCTAATTGGAGATACCATTGTTTCTGTACAGAAGTTCCTATATCAATGGGAAATGCCCTACCTTTGAGTGCGGTTGAACTATTGATTTACGTAATTGGAAGTAACCAATTAGGTTTACGACGAAACCTAGAAATCGATCACTGATCCAATTGAGTACCTCTACGGGATAGACCTCAACAGAAAACTGTGAGTAACGGCAGCAAGTGATTGAGTTCAGTAGTTCCTCATAGAAAATTATTGACTCTAGAGATATGGTAATATGGAGAAGACAAAATTGTTTGAAGCACGCACAGAACCGGAAGCGCCCCTTGTTCAAAGAGAGGAGGACGGGTATTCACATTTATTTGATGGTCAGAGGCGACTTGAAAGCTACAGCAGTGGTAATTAAGATCCCCCCGGGGAAAAAAGAGAGATGTCTCCTACGTTACCCGTAATATGTGGAAGTATCGACGTAATTTCATAGAGTCATTCGGTCTGATATGCTACATGAAGAACCATAAGCCAGATGACGGAACGGGGAGACCTAGGATGTAGAAGATCATAACATGAGTGATTCAGCAGATTTGGATTCCTATATATCCACTCATGTGGTACTTCTCATACGATTTATATAAGATCCATCTGTCTAGATATCATCATATAATCTAGAAAGCCGTATGCTTTGGAAGAAGCTTGTACAGTTTGGGAAGGGGTTTTTATTGATAAAAAAGAAGAATCTACTTCAACCGATATGCCCTTAGGCACGGCCATACATAACATAGAAATCACACTTGGAAAGGGTGGACAATTAGCTAGAGCAGCAGGTGCTGTAGCGAAACTGATTGCAAAAGAGGGTAAATCGGCCACATTAAGACTTACCATCTGGGAGGTCCGTTTGATATCCAAAAACTGCTTAGCAACAGTCGGACAGTGGGTAATGTTGGGGTGAACCAAAAAAGTTTGGGTAGAGCCGGATCTAAGTGTTGGCTAGGTAAGCGTCCTGTAGTAAGAGGAGTAGTATGAACCCTGTAGACCATCCCCATGGGGGCGGTGAGGGGAGAGCCCAATCGGTAGAAAAAAACCCACAACCCCTTGGGGTTATCCTGCGCTTGGAAGAAGAAGTAGGACAGGAAAAAATATAGTGATAGTTTATTCTTCGTCGCCGTAAATAGGAATATTGAAATAGAATTTTTTGAATTTGAAAAAATGTGATGGGCGAACGACGGGAATTGAACCCGCGCATGGTGGATTCACAATCCACTGCCTTGATCCACTTGGCTACATCCGCCCCCTTTTCTAGCTAAGGATTTTATCTTTTTTCCATCATCATTATTGTATTTATTCTTACCTCCATACTTAACTTAGATCGAGATATTGGACATAGAATGCCAATCTTTAAAATAAAAAATGTAAAAAAAGGAGTAATACACTGTGACATGACACGTTCGCTAAAAAAAAACCCTTTTGTAGCTAACCATTTATCGGAAAAAATGGAAAAACTCAACATGGAGGGAGGAGGAAAGAAATAATAGTAACTTGGTCTCGGGCATCTACCATTATACCCACAATGATTGGCCATACAATCGCTATTCATAATGGAAAGGAACATTTACCTATTTATATAACAGATCGTATGGTAGGTCACAAATTGGGAGAATTCGCGCCCTACTTTTACTTTTGCGAGACATGCAAGAAACGATAATAAATCTCGTCGTTAAGTTAATTTAAAGTTCATTTTAATATTAAATAAAACATTTTAATATTAAATAAATAAAACAAATAAATAAACATTTTAATATTAAAATATAAAAATATAAAATATAATTAATATAAAAAAAATGAAATTGAAAAATAATTTTTTTTGTGAAAAAAAAATAAAGTATCAACAAGTGTTTATCATTTAGTTGGGGATAGGATAACCTTATGATAAAGAACTCGAGTTCGGTTTAAAGAAGTAAAAATTTTAGCTCAACATATATGTAGCTGTCTGTTTTCAAAGCGCGAAGAGTAATTGATCAGATTCGCGGACCGTTCCTATGAAGAACAACTTATGATTAACTGGAACTCATGCCTTATCGAGCATCTTATCCATTTTAAAATTGGTATTACTGCAGCAGCAAATGCTAGTCATAATATGGGTTTGAACGAAGCTGATTCATTCATTAGTGAAGCCAAAGTTAATAGGAGTACCATTGTGAAAAAATTTAAGACCTCGAGCTCGAGGACGTAGTTATCCGATAAAAAGACCTACTTGTCATATACAATGGTATTAAAGGCTAAATCTAAATTATTTTTAGATGAATCTCAGATTTAGATTCATCATAGTAAACATAGTAAAATAAAATATATGGATGGAAAGAAAATATAATAGGAAATATGGGACAAAAAATAAATCCACTTGGTTTCAGACTTTGGTACAACCCAACGTCATCATTCCTTTTGGTTCGCACAACCAAAAAATTATTCTGTGGGTTTACAGGAAGATGAAAAAATACGGAATTGTATCAAGAACTATGTACAAAAAATAGGAGAATATCCTCGGTTTCGAAGGAATCGCTCGTATAGGAATTAAAAAAGAATTGATTTGATCCAGGTCATAATCTATATTGGATTTCCAAATTTATTAATAGAGGGCCAACACGAGGAATCGAAGAATTACAGATGAATTTACAAAAAGATTTAATTCTGTGAACCGAAGACTCAACCTTGCTACACACGATTGAAAAACCTTAGGACCTAATATTCGTGGCGGATAATCGCGTTTACCATTAAAAATGAGAGTTTTCGTTTCGAAAGGCAATGAAAAAGGCTATGAATTAGCTGACAAACGATACACAGGCATGCCAGTACAATTGCAGGGCGGATTAGACGAAAAGAATGCACGTGTCGAATGGATCAGGAGGCAGGGTTCCCCTACAAACAATTCGCGCTAAAATTGATCATTGTTCCTATACATCGCACCTCTCTATGGGTATTAGGAGGCATCAAAATTTGGATATTTGTGGACGAGGAATAATAGACCTTTATTTATCTTCCATTTCTGGCCAGTGATAGAACAAAAAATAACAAACTGTTTCATTCTTTTTCCGTTAAATCAAACAAAAATGAGCAATTCTAATTCTATAAGGTTAATGAAAATTCGATTGACCATTTGTTATAATTGCTATGCTTAGTGTGTGACTCGTTAATTTTTCTTTAGAGTTTAGAATTGGAATAAAAAAAAATAGACTAAACCCTACTTAAACTTAATAACTATATAAATAATAAAAACAAAAATAAAAACAAAAATAAACTAATACCCAACTTATTTGCTTCGTATTGTCGATATCCCAAGAAACAGTCACTATATGAGATGGAGTGGATCAATCATATAGTTGCCAGCACCTGCAACTAAAATCTTTTCCATAAAAAATCGGATTATGGGTTGTGAAACAAAAATAACGTATGTTGGATAATGGATTGATGCCTAGAAAAGAGGACAAAAATATCAATGATGATATGATCTCCAATATTATGTCTATGAATTACCTCATAAAGCAATGGTTAAGCATCATACTGAATGAATATACATCATAATAAAGAGCCTCGTTAATAACAACTAGCAGATTGACTTCGAGATGAATTTTGTGGGCAGCTCCATTGCAGAGTTCAAGGCCTAAACCATTACTGGAGAAGCTATGGGAACGACGAACCTGTGACTGCATAGGATTCTACTGAAAACGAATCCGAATAATTCTTGGTTGGGATGGCGGAACGAACCGAGAAAAAATTATTTATTCTGATAATCTGGGGGGTGGTTGACCTCAGGATCAAACAGTAAGAAGTCAATATTCTCGCCGCGAAACCTTTCTTTATTGAGATTCCATTACAATATTTTGCATCATTTGATAAGGGTAAAAATAGGATCAAGGATCGTTATAACATAAAAAGCATTATCTATAATTTTAAAAATCATTATCTATATTTATATCTACTCTATAATTTATATCTATAAATATGCCTAACATAAATATCTAGCTATTATCCTGTATAACATCTTCCTTCCTGTATACCAAACACTCTATTAATAATGCTTTAGTGTATTAGTTTATTAAAGTTATTAAATAACTGCTATCTGTAATATTATTGAATCCTTTCATTCGCGAGGAGCTGGATGAGAAAAACTCTCTGTCCGGTTCTGTAGTAGAGATGGAATTAAGAAACGAACCAGCACTATACCCCAAAAGAACCGATTTCGTAAACAACATAGCGGAAGATGAAGGGACTAATCTGTCGAGGCAAATCGTAATTTGTTTCGTCAATCGCCTTCAGGCCTTGACCCCGCTTGGATACAGCTCGACAAATAGAAGCGGGGCGAAGAGCAATGACACGATCTGCTCGCGTGGTGGAAAATATGTTACGTATATTTCCTCGACAACTGTTTACAGTAAGACCTGCGGAACACGTATGGGTTCGGGGAAGGATCCCCCGACTATTGGGTATCCGTTGTTAAACCCGGTCGCATACTTTATGAATGGCGAGTATCAGAAGCTGTAGCCAAAGCAGCTATTTCACTAGCTGCTTCCAAAATGCCTATACACGCATTTGTCAGGATAGGTATGTATAACTAACAGTGTATTGAGGATGAAAAAACAACGGCACGTTTTATTATTTCTGAACGGAGAATATTTCTTTTTTTCCTTCATCTTTGCAATTAAAAGCACGGATTGGTTTTGCCAATAAAATGATATATTCCAAACAGTGTTTACATTTAGTTGGGGTTATAGGAATAACCTTATGATAAAGAACTCGAGTTCGGCTTAAGAAGTAAAAATTTTTAGCTCAACCTAATGGTCGTATGGTCCTGTTTTTCAAAGCGCGAAGAGTATTGATCAGATTAGCGACGTTCCTAATGAAAAAATAAACACTTAGATACTGTAACTCTGCCTATCGACATCGTTATCCCATTTTAAATTGTTTATTCTGCCGGCAGAAATGCTAGTCATAATATGGGTTTTGGAACGAACTGATTCATTCATAGTGAAGCCAAAGTTATAGGCGTCACCATTGGAAAAAAATTAAAGACCTCGAGCTCGAGGACGTAGTTAATCCGATAAAAGACCCTACCTGTCATACAAAATTGGATTAAAGGATAAATCTAAATTTATTTTAGGATGCTCTCAATTTAGATTCATCATAGAAACTCGTACATACACATATATGGATGGAACGAAATTCATAGGAAAATATGGACAAAAATAAATCCCCTTTGTTTCAGACTTGGTCCAACCAACGTCAACATTCCTTTTGGTTCGCAACAACAAAACATTTTTATTATTCTTGGGTTTACAGGAAGATAAAAATACGGAATTGTATCCAAGACTATGGTACAAAAAAAATAGTAGAAATCCTCGTTTTAGCGAAGGAAATCGCTCGTATGGAATTAAAAAAGAATTGATTTGATCCAAAAGGCCAGGTCTATATCTATCTTGGGATTTCCAAATTTATTAAATAGATGGCCAACACGAGGAATCGCTAGATTACAGATGAATGTACAAACAGAATTAATTCTGTGAACCGAAGACCTCAACCTTTGCTATCACAGAGTGGAAAAACCTAATGGCACCCTAATATTCTTAGCGGACTATATCGCTTTTACAATTAAAAAAGAGAGTTTCGTTTCGAAAGGCAATGAAAAAGGCTATTGAATTAGCTGCATGCAAACGGATACAAAAAGGCATGCAGTACAAAATTGCCGGGCGGATTGCGGAAAAGAAATGTTCACGTGTCCGAATGGATCAGAGGGGAAGGTTCCCCACCACACAATTCGCGCTAAAATATGATCATTGTTCCTATACAATTCGACTATCTTGTAGTAATTGGCATCAAAATTTGAATTTGTGGACGAGGAATAATAGACTTAATTTTATCTTGCAATTCTGGCCATTGAAGAACAAAAAATAACAAACTGTTTCATTCTTCTTTTCCGTTTAAAATCACACAAAATTAGCAATTCTAATTCTATAAGGTTAATAAAATTCATGACCATTTGTTTATATTGCCTGCTATGCTTAGTTGGTGACTCGTTAATTTTTCTTAGAGTTTAGAATTGGAATCAAAAAAAATAGACTTAAACCTCTACTTAAACTTAATACCTATAATAAAATAAATAAAACAAAAATAAAAACAAATACTAATAAGAAACCACCTTATTGCGTCGTATTGTCGAGATCCCAAGAAACAGTCCACTAAGAGATGAGTGGGATCAATCATATAGTTGCAGCAACTGCAACTAAAATCTTTCCATAAAAAATCTGATTCTGGGTTGTGAAACAAAAATAAAAGGAGTGGATAAATGGAGGATGATAGAAAGAGAGAACAAAAAATATCAATATATATATTCCAATATGTTATGGTCTGTAACTTACCTCATAAGGCCATGTGATAAAGCAATCAATACTGACGATATAAAAATAATAAAGAGCCTCGGGTTAATAACAACTAAGAGAAGATGACTCGAGAGGAATTTTTTTGGGACTCCATTGCCGATTTCAGGCTAACCATTATGGAGAAGCTATGGGACACGAGGAACCGGTGGACGGCTAGGATCTACTGAAACCGAACCGAATAATGCATTGGTGGGAATGGCGGGAACGCACGAGAAAAAAATTATTTATTCTGAGAAGTCATGGGTTGCCTAGGAATAAACAGTAAGGAAGTCAATATTCCGCCCGCTAAACCCTTTATTTTATGAGATTACATTACAATATTTTGGCATCATTTGTAAGGGTAAAAATAAGGTCAAGGGTCGTTATAAAAATAAAAGCCTTATATATAAGTATAGAAGCTTTCTGATCATTTTATATCTCTCTATAATTTATATCTATAAATATGCAACATAAATATTCCAGCTATATACCTGTTATACATCTTTCTGTATGACCAAACCAATCAATATTAATAAATGTCTTAGTGTATTAGTTTATTAAATAGTAAATACATGCGTATCTGTAATATTATTGAATCCACTTTCATTCGCGAGGAGCTGCGCTGAGAAGAAACTCTCTTTCCGGTTCTGTAGTAGAAGATGGAATTTAAGAAACGACATCAACTATAACCCCAAAAAAAAAAACCAATTTCGTAACAACATAGAGGAAGAATGAAGGGAATTCTTGTCGGGGCAATCGTTTTGTTTCGACAGATACGCTCTTCAGGCACTTGAACCCGCTTGGATCACAGCTAGACAAATGACGCGGGGCTAAGAGCCCTGACACGTATGCGCGCCGTGGTGGAAAAATTGTTTACGTAAATTTCCCGACAAAACCTGTTACATAAGACCTGCGGACCCACGTATGGGTTCGGGAAGGATCCCCCGAATATTGGTACCGTTTTGTTAAACCAGGTCGAATTACTTTATGAAATGGTCTGCGTATCCAGAAAAAAGCTGGAGCCAAACAGCTATTTCACATAGCTGCGGTCCAAAATGCCCTATACGAACTCATTTGTCAGGATAGGTATGTAGAACTAACGTTTTTGTATTGAGGATGAAAAAACAACGGCAAGTTTAAGTTATTTCTGGACAGAGAAGTATTTCTTTTCCTTCACATCTTGCATTAAAATACGGATTCCAATAAAATGATTATGATTCACCCAGACCCTTTTGAATGTAGCGGAACAGCGGAGCTCGAGAATTGTGTGTATTCGAATCATAGAGCTGTATCATCGATATGCTCATATTGGTGACGTTATGTTGCTGTAATCAAAGAAGCAGTGCCCTAATATGCCACAGAAGATCGGAAATAATTAGAGCTGTAATTGTACGTACTTGTAAAGACTCAAACGTGCACAACGGTAGATAATACGATATGAACAATGCTGCGTTGTACATTGATCAATGAAGGAAATCCAAAGCCCTCGATTTTTGGTGCGATCCGCTCGGAATTGAGACAGTTGAATTTACCTAAAATATTTCAACCATTGGCTCCCGAGGTATTATAACTACTACTAGATGGGACGTATGATAGATCAGAAAAACATTTACATAGATCAAATTTATAGAGCAAATTTAGGAATAGTAGAGTGTGTCTCACGCATATACTTTAAATAAATAAATAATTTTTATAATAAAAACAAAAAGAAAGAAAACTAAAACAAAGGAAAAACGGAACATGTTGATTATATCAAAATTTGGAGGCACCAAGATTAAGTTCGTCATGGTAGACCCTATTGCCGAATATACTAAATAACTTCTATAATAAAAGCTGACATGGAATCAAAACGGAACGGTTCGATAGCATCTACTAAATATCACCGAAAAACTATTGTGAAAATACGTCTACGAGAAGGTTTATGAAACCGGGTCGGAAATCCGGAAGTAACAATATTTTTCTTGGGTTTCACACTCTGGGTCGACATAGAAAGACTAGAAAAGAGACACAGAACTATTTTAAAAGTCGTATCAGCCGACCCGGTTTACGACTTTTTCCGACTATCACAAAATCCTTCCTAAGATTTTTAGGTGGATATAGGAAATTTTATTCTTTCTAGTCCCGAGTTATAAGACAGATCGAGAAGCTCGACAGAAAAATTGGAGCGAACTTTGTTATATTATGGTGATCCTCCTCCGCTGTAATCCTATTTCTCTCTAACTTCCTATTTTGAAAATAGAGAGGAAAAGTTAGTTATATAACTCTTCCTTCCTCCATTAGTTGATACTTCAAGGAAGTTACCTGGAATGAAGAACAAAAATTTATTCATGAAGGTTTAATTACATGAATCACTTCCCAACGGTATGTTTCGGGTCCGCCTAGATAATCAGATGTAATTCTCGGGTTATGTTTCGGGAAGGATCCGGCGCATTTTTATAACCGGATATACCTGGGGATAGAGTCAAATTGAAGTAAAGTTGTTATGATCACACCCAGGGGACGTAGTAATTTTTATAGACTTCAGCAACAAAGACATTCGAGATTAGGTGATTTTTAAAAGCATCCTTTCAATTACGATAACAATTCGAATTTAATATGACGATACACTTCGACGTTAAAAAAAAATCCAGAGACTTATTTTCTTCCAAGAATAGATTCAAAATTAGTTAAGAATAAGAAATATGAAACTAGGGCTTCCTTTACCGTTCGTAAAATTTTTGAAAAATGTCGACACTGATCGTAGGCGCGGACGAATTATAAGATGTCTTGTTCCAATCCGAGACATAACAGAGGAAAGGATAATCTTTTCTAAAAAAGAACTTTTTCTAAAGAAATACAAAAATAAAGGATTTCTCTTTTAATATGACATGTCATTATATTTCCGTACTTTTCTTTCCGTATATTCTGACTTATATTATAAGATCGATAAAATATGACAAAGCTCTACCAAGAATCGGTTCACGTAGGAATGGGCGTATTGTTTCACCGTAAGAATGGACGTGAATACCAAAAGGAATTATATCACTTTTCAAGCAAGTTTCAACAATACCATTTATAACGTTTCAAGATGTACGATTTCGGGTGGTTCTTCTTGTCCTCTGCTGGTACTTCCGGATTCAAAGTGTACAAGAAGAGGACAAAACCCTATGCCTGCTCAAGCGGCGGCTTAAATGCTATTTCGTACAGGTATTTATCAGGGGTACTGCCAACGAGCATAAGTTATGATAAAAGGTCCTTGTCTCAGGAAGATATCCAGCATATAGCCATTCTTAGAAGTGGATACTATTAAGTTTTCGTAACGTGATGTAAACTATGGCCACATATGGTGTCGACCCCCTAAAAAAAGCGTGGTGTAGAAATAAGAAAAAACAGATTTCAAGAGACATAAATATTCAATGACTGATCAAATAATAGTATTCGTATAGTATGGTTCGAGAGGAAGTAGCAGGAATCCACTCGAACCCTGACAGTGGAGGTGTGTTGAATCGAGAGTAGACAGAAACGTCTTTATTTGGTCGTTTCGTTTTCTGTCCCCGCTTATGAAAGGTCAAGCTGATACTATAGGTATTGCCAATCGAAGGGCTTTAACTTGGAGAAATATAAGGATCATGTATCCACGTGCAAACCTTCTCTGAGAAAGGCCGCATGAATATTCTACGATAATAGGTTATTGAGAAGCGGTACATGAATTTTTTACTAAATTTGAAAGAAGTGTATTGGAAGTCTATATAATGAAGTCTAGAGACTAACAGCAGTGCGCCAGGGGCCCTAATACGTACCGCCTCAAGAATATCATCTCCCCACACCTTCCGTGAAATAGGTACACAACACAACTATATCTAACCTGACTGAACTCCAATTGATTGGTAGTGGATTACAATCAGGCGTAGATCGTGGATATCGTACGAATACCAACAACTAACTCCCGAAACATGGAAGTATCCTATAGATGTTTATCTAATGCTGTTCGAAATGCGAATCATGTTTCATTCTAGTGAATGGAATGAAAAACAAGAGATACTTTTTCTAGAAATTGGAACGAATGGAAGTTTTCACTCTAAGGAAAAGCACTTTATGGCTTCTCGTATTTAATTTGATTATTTATTCCTTTTCTACATGCGGAGGCAAGAGGACATTATTTCAAATAAAATAAAAACATGTTTACCCCTCCTCTACCCATTTTTACCTTCAATAGATTAACCCAATTTAAAAAACCAAAAAGAATTCCATTGCATGTATTTTATTGACCAATCAGAATTTACCTTTCCAGGACTTCCTATAATTTCTCAAAGGTCCAATAACACACACATTATTGGACCTTTTGAATAGAGTCCCGAAGATCTATGAGAATTGAATATTTTCGCATAGAAATGTAAAGAGATCACATCGCAACTCTACAAAGCATTTTCGCACTTGATTTAACCTAAGAAATCTAATTTTAATTTATAATCCCCATTATAAAAATTATTTTCATCTTCTTTTTTCTAATCATAGAAGAAAAATTTATAAAGAAAGAAGAAAATTTGTTTTTAATCTTTTGGCACAATCCTTTTTTCGTGGAATGATCATAATACAATTAATGTTAATTATCTACGAAGGACAAACTTTTGAAGTCACTATTTTAGATACAGGATCAGGTAATTTCACGGTTGAATTCAATTTTAAAAACGACCTAGTTGCATTATCCTAGGTTAATGTTGCTCCAATACCTAACCAAAGAGCTACTGCGGTAACCGATCAAAAGACTGTTGTAGCTACTGGACTCGAAATGGATTTTGGAATTTTTAACTTCGCCACAAAAGGTACTGTCAATAATCCGTTGGTACTGAAACCATTAAAGACACCTAATAACTTATTGGTTACTGTGCGGGTATTGAAACGGGAAAGAGTACCATTCGGGTAATAATTTCCAAAGGGCGTTGCAAATGCAATGTCGCCGGTTCACCAATCTTGACGGTTCTAGAACTGCCAACCTACATTACATGCAATAGAGAAAAAACAAATTACCTAGATTACTACTGGAACAATATCTAAGATCATTGGGCACAGCGGTTTCTCCATAAAATTATGCCCCATCCCTTCGCCAATTTAGCTCTAATTACCGGATCGTTTCAAGCAGGTTTCTTTGTTATTGGGATAGGTTAATTCTTATGATCCGTCCCCCGAAGGAACCGGACATGATAATTATTTCATCATCCGGCTCGAGCAAGAATGAAGGAATGGCAAAATTAGATCCATATAAAATTATTTTTCATACATATCCCCACATATCCTATATAATGACTCTATGTAATAAAAGAATTACAAATCCTCCCTTTCCCGGAGTTGCAACATTCATTGCCACTACTTCCGTTTCGTACAGGTAAATGCTCAATATCCAGTAGGCGTTATAACTTTGATCATGGATCAAGTGCTTTTGGATTGTCCTCATGTCTTTTGATTGGTTTTTTTATCCCCCCAACATCTCGATTTTCTAATACCAAGTATTTACTTGTACTAATAATCTAAGCCTCTTGTTCTTACCTTATATCCTCTTATTTCCCATCCGATAGTATACGATCGGGATCGATGCAGCGGAAATGAATGCTTTCTACACTACACATAAGAAGTGGCATCGAACAGAACTTGAATCATGCCACAATCACTTATTTTATTCTAAACGGGATCTTTAAACGGACCTGTTCATTGCATAACCTGATTCAGGTATGATCATAGAAAAAGGTTTCGCCAAACGAACCGTCCTATCCTCTGCTACCTAGGGGGCTTACGTGGTGGTTGGATGGGAGAACATTTGTGTTTGAATTCCAATGTGGCAGAATAAAATATATATCTGCAGGCCTACAATAGTTCAAGTCACACACTCTTCCCCATATACCATCCTCCTCTTTCGGGAAAATACTTCAACTATTCGTATCAAATAAGGAAACAATACTTCGATTGAAGAAAATTATCCAAATAACCATGTCTTATTTTTTCACTACAATCCATATTTCTAGCAATGAAATATTATTGTCTAATCGTTCCGCCCCCGAATGATATTGACATTAAAATATCTTGATTCTAATAAAGGACCCGAACTACCTTGCTTACTTCTCATTGGAAACTGCATTAACATAATAACGGGCAGGAGAAAGGCAATACAAAAGAAAGTGTGTAAACTCTAAAACGACGTCAAAGTGGATTGGCCCACACTAGCACTTCCGCGTAATACGCTTCTACCAAAGGCGATCCTATTTACGGAATATCGTTCGGTACGCCGTCCATTGTACTGCCCATAACCCTTGGGTCCAAGGTAGGATAAACCAGTTACACCAAAAGATGCCGGCAATACACCAAACTACAACCAAACCTGTAAACACCCAAGTTAATTCGCGGGGGTTTGTTAAATCAACCTGTAAGGTACACACAAATAGCGTGCAAGATCATCATTATCACCATCCTACTTGCTGACCATCGATTAACTGATCGATTAACCCAACACAAAGGTTTGGCCTCAGTCATTCTGTATTGAAAGAGGAAAAACCCTGAACGGTTGGACGGTAGTAAAAAGTCATAGCACAACCTGTAGCTACTTGTAGCTAAAACATTACGTGTGATCCCCCCTAAACAATAAATATGTTGACATGAGGAGACATATTACTATTATATTCATCTGCAATCGCCTGAATCTCAAGACTTTCCTCAATACCAATCATATACTATTATTGAATAGGTAACCAGCCAAGGCTCCCCCTCTGAGAAGCCGTAATATGAAAATTTCAATCTCGTCCGGCTCAAGCAGAAAACACACAAATGCTGATTTCAACGGATTTTAATAGAAAGTTCCAAACTTCTAGCTTATCCGCTTGGCTTTGCCCCGCCCCGAAGATAACAAGTAACAAACATACAATTTTCTTCTTTGTATGATAATGCCTCAAATATCAAGTTGGCTCATCTGTCTCTTTTGATTGTGATCATTACAGTCCTTTTGAATCTTCTCCTTCCCTATGTTGTTTATTGGTTATTTTATTTCTTGTTTTTTGTGTAATGCGGATTGAGTCTTGTTATTACTATTGATAGTCATTTGCTTGTTGAGACACCTAGAATCAATTGAAAACCCCCCAGAAAAAATTTCTACGAGAACCACGATTGATTTTATTTAATAAATTAATGAAAGCAAAGCCTCAAGCTAAACTCAAAGGTTCCTGAGTAGAACCCTTGATGATCCTTATTCAATGAATGTATGACTCAAAAAATCTGAAAAAGAGTGTCCTTCGGTCAGAAGAAAAAAAGTCGACGGATAAAATCGATTTGAATTTGGAATATCTATTTGAAAATTTCTGAGTCCGGTTGCGAGGTCTAATAGTAGTATGAATCCTAGTTTTAAATCTTTTCTTTTCTTATCTATTCTATATTCTTATATATCCCGTGCTCCATATACTAGAATAACATCAGCCGAAATTGAAATCATCTCGATAGAGATAACAGGACCATTCTCTGTCGTAGCAATAGGTCATTATAACAATCACACACCTCATATTCCGAGATACCGAACAAATAATTCCACGTCCGAATCCCAGAAATGGTCTAGAGATCCGAGTTTTAAGTAAAGTAATTGTTTTGATTGAAACACTAGGACGTCAAAGTTCTTATAACTTAACTCATTGTAATTCCATCCCGTAAAACGGAAGAATTTATAAATTTACCAAAATATAGCTAGGAATACCGTAATGAGGGCCATTGCGACTCCCATTACTGTGTACCCCCAGCACCGGAGCTACTTTCCATCTTTCCCGACTGTCCATTGTTCAATAAATTCCAAATGTTCCCTACAGTAGTTTGTCTTGGCCCAGATCTACACTATCCTCAACGTTTGTGTAGCCTCATCCGATTTAATCATGGTTGAGATCTGTTGACCTTTGTATAACCATTCCGTTGTAAGTTTGTACATCAACGATCTTATCGTAGATCCATTGTGATCTTGAATTTCTAAAATGGAACACAGCAACCCTAGTCGCCAGTCTTCATATCTGGTTTACTTGTAAGCTTTACTGGTACGCCTTATATACCGCTTTGGGCACCTCACAACAACTACGAGATCCATTCGAAAGAACACCGGGACTAGTTGAAGTAATGAAGCCCTACCATATGGGGAGACTCATTATTCAATTGAGATAATGAAAAATTATTTCATTTTTTTTAGTTGGAACTTAGGCGGTTCTCGCAAAAAGATACTAAAAATTATCCCTAAAGTCGAGACAAAAGGAATGTATAAACCAATTCTTCATAGTGCGTCGTGGTTTCAATTATAGCTTCCACAACCTATTCATTTGGCATCAGTTACCATTATAAGAAAAGGAAATTAGTCAAAAAAAGATGTGATTCAGTCAAGGTTTTCTTTCAGTACCCTAACCCTAGGTCAATCAAAAAAAGAGGCGAAAGCTACCAGAGCATGTTGTCTCAACTACTTGTCTCTTTGTAGTTTGGATCTCCAAGTTTGGAATGCCCAAATTCACTTGAGCATCCAATCGGATCATGCCACAAAAACACTTCTTAACCAGGTCTAGCGCCATGCCAAATGGGTCCGAAAAAGAAGAGCAAGCAAACGTATCATGGCAAAAAGGTGAACCAACCCCTTAGGACTGCTGCTAAAAACGCCATCAATTTCAAAGTAGCCCGAGCTAATTCAAAAATTTTCCCCTAATTTGGGCACGTCTAAGCATCTTTTTTACAGTCACAGGATCCTATAACTGACCTCCATTGAGTTCGCCACCATAGAACGCAACAGTTTACACTACTGTTCACACTATACTTTGATTCTGCCCCTGCTAAAGGAACATCGTCCTCTAACAAATTCGTCTCCATCTACCAAAACACCGGAAATGTTTCAAAAAGGTATGCATACGACGTACAAAAGCTCAGCGCCCTTCTTTATCTCTCAAGACGGTGTCCTACCCCCACAGCTTTCCATCCCCGTTGTGCTTGACACCTGCTCTTGAATAATCCCCCTTTTGCTGATTATTACCAATGTATCATAAAAGCTAAATTTTTCGGAATTTTAGACCAAAGCTTCCGATAAACTAAAAACTCAAATTTTGGGCTAGTCCTGCGCGTAACTCTTCGTAAATTTCTTGCTGAAAGTATCCCTGATCCCACTGATAACGAGTGGGACCAACTATGCTATGGGTGGGTAGTTTCTGACCCATACCCATAGTTCCAGCAACAACGCAAAGCGGCAAAAAAAACAGCAGCGATAACTACTGGAAAGTACAGTTTCAATTTGCCCATACTTAATCCTTTGTATAGACGTTTGAGGCGGAGACGGACACTAAGATGGCATAAGCCTGCTAATTGCCCAATGTACCCGCTGCAATATGATTAGAGGCTATCCTCCGGAACAAATGATCAAAGCCTTCCGCGCCCCGCACCTGGACTTACAACAGCTGTACTTTTCCAGTTCGTCCCATAAGGATCGTACCCCCTATTCCAGACCAACAAACCTGTTACATGAAATGCTCAAAGCCAAGCCAACCAACCCTGAGAGAAAATAACTGACTTCCAAAGATCTTAGTCAATCCAAAGATGGTTTGCCCGTACGTTCATCACAGAATATTTCTAGGTCCCAGTTCCACCCAAATGCAAGATAGCTGCCAGAAGCACAAGCAGAAAAACACAATTGTGCCCTGCACACCTTCCTACTCAATACCGGGATTCGTGTACAGTTCCTCCTGAAATACTCAACCACCCCACGAATTGGTTATTCCAACGAGTCATGAAGGTATAACGAACCTACCTTGTCCCACATTGGATCAGAGCGGGTCAGAGGGCGCCAACCCGCTAATTCGTATAAGCCATCGAACCGCGCCCAACCGCAACTAGGGCTGTATGCTAATGGACAGAAGCATCGACGGGATCATTTCATCACGACAGTTTAACACGATACCAAGGCCAAAACCCCAATGGAAATACCCCTTTCAAAGCAAAATGACCTATGTCCACTTATTTTATCGCGTGGAAAAGACTATACTATGTCTCTAACCTTTCAGTAGATTCTGTATGAGCCATGGTTAATTTTTATTCCGTTCACATGAATAATTGAACAATTCTGTTCGTAGACAAAGAAAGCAATCTATTCTATACGCCGATAAGTTACCAATACGCAATGGGAGGATTCGTTCTACTTAGGGAAACGAATGCGTTAGATACTTTTTTATCTCCAAACGATTGATTCCGTTATTTAAAATTTTTCTTTCTTCATTCCTGTCTTACTCTATAAAATAACCTTCCAATTTATGTATAAAAATCTATGTCTAAATACAATAAACAGAAAAGGGATGAACATAAAGCCATTTTTATGTTTCCACATTAAAGTGAGGTATAGTACTCAATTTTTTCTTTAATTTAATTCCCGTTGGTGTTCCAAAAGTCCTTTTCGGAGTCCTGAGAGGAAGGAGCAGTCTTTGGGTTGGACTTATAGTGCGACTTGTCGACAATAGTGGGTTATATGGAAGTTACACCCGTTCTCCTCCCTCGATCGAAATATCCCTGTTTCGCCCTAAGAAAATTGTTTGAGGAACCATCTCATGTCTGAGCGTGAAGTAATGCTGGACGAACTCAAGAAATAAACCCCTACGGCGACATTATAGAAGATCTCCTTTAAGATCAACAATTCCAGCGAATTGAGTATGACTGTATGTGTG
>PYDT01000556.1:0-10000 GCA_004837865.1 Musa balbisiana
TAGTCGAGGGTAGTTTTCTATTTACTTCACAAGCAACTACTGGAATCCATGCATATATCTTGTATACACTCTACGTAGATACATCGAAATATGGATTGCACTGGGATGTTTCTAACAGATAGTTATGTATCTCTCATATAGTCATATTCCATTTAGTAGGACTAAATATAAATTGTCTCGGGGAGAGATGGCTGAGTGGTTGATAGCTCCGGTCTTGAAACCGGTATAGTCTAAACAAAGACTATCGAGGGTTCGAATCCCTCTCTCTCCTTTTTTTTCCTTGTTGAATAAATTGTTTCTTATTCATTTGCCCGTTATCCTTTCTAAAAGGATGGCCCGGCTAGGTAGAATGCCGAGCCAAAACAAGGAAAAAATAGAATAGATATAAAAAGAAAAAGAAGAAAATCTCAACTAAGAGGGGTCATGGAACAACAGGTTCCAATCACGATCGATTCCTTTTTCAAAGCCTTCTGGCAGCTGCACGGGCCCTTCCCGCATGCCAAAATTCCTCACCAAAAGAGAATCCTAAACAAAAATGGTAGTTCGCCAACCACTTCTAGAGAGACATAATTTGCCTGCATTGTCTCGTACTACGCCACCCACGTAATTAAGAACCTCAAGGAGCCATGAGTCCCTTATTACTGCCGAACGTCTTTTCTTTGCCAAGGTGTATTTCTTTTTTCAGCCTACTCAAGTCCAAACCATTGGGACCAACCGCCCTTAGAGGTTTAACCAGGGAGCACGAAGATCCCAAAAAACGCATAGTTTCTCCTCCAAAAATAATTCTCTCCAGTCGGGGAACGCATTATATATTTACTAAACCAGTAGGATCCTGAGGCGGATCCCACGTTAGCTCCAACGAACGTTTGGTCTCTGACTATAAGGTATGCTTGAGCTTGAGAATCTTCTAGGCCCGGTAGGTCCGTAAAACTCACTAGGATAACGGTATTATGAAACTCAGACAACCACAAAGCTGATAAAACCAAAGACAGATAAAGCACCTAAACTATAAGACAAGTAAGCCTCTCCAGACCACAAATGCACGGCGAGCCCATGCAAAAGGTTTGGTTAAGATTGCCATTCCACCAAATACAAATGGAACCTAACCCCCATAACATGTCCCCCCAATTATATCTATCTAATCGTCCACACTACATCCTCCCTTTCTCCCCCAAAAGGAATTTTGTAAATACCAATATGACACTTGGGCTAAGGGTCAAGTTGGTAATTTTTCTTACATCTCCCCCCCCAGGGGCCCAGGTATCACTATATCCCACGAACATAAACAGCCTTGAGCACTAAGAACGGCCAGACCTAACAAAATTAGTGAATACCTCCAAACTGGTAGTCTTTTATTTCTATCTTTCCATACATAACCGAAGACTGAAGATTCTTCAAGAGTCTCGGGTCCAAGACGCGCATGATAAATACCACCAAAGCCTAAGACTGCTAGGAATTAAGTGAATTACTCCAGATACAAGTATGGAAAGGTGTCCATAACCCTCCCCCTGCCTACCCCCCACCCTAGAAGTAGCTAGGTGCGGAAGTAAATCAATCCTGTTCATACATGGGTTTCTCTGTACGAAATATGAGCCACTTCAAATAGGTTCATTGCCCCGCCCAGAATACGATTAATCATCCGGCATGAGCTACGTGACTCAGTCTTTACCCGGACAATTTATAGTCTGGCATTCCCGGCCCACCAAGCGAAACCGGTGGTTTCTTGGTCACGCCAGCTACAGCTAAAGTTCATAAATACATAGCGTTTCCACGTGTAGAACCTCCTCCGGAATATAAGGTTTTCATTGAGGCTGATCTGAGCCGCCTCCAAGCAGCGAATACCTTCGTTTAAGAGAATATTTTTGGTGTAGAAAGTCTCAAATTCAGGATCTTCCGCTGCACGATTTCTTGGAAACGATTTCATAGGCATTAGATTCGAGCCAGACCGACTACCCCAATAGCACTCATCCATAAACCAGTTACGGGTACAAATAGCATAAAGAAATGTAACCAACGTTATTGGAAAAAGCAACCCCAAAGATTTGGGACCAAAAACGGTTAGCAGTGACCATGAATAAGTCTCTTCGGCTGAGTTGGGTTAAAAGCACGAAATGTATTTGCAACCGTCACCATCTTCGATAAAGTATTTTCTACGGTAGCACATGAATAGCGCCATAGCAGAGCAGCGCCTAATACTCCGGCAACTCCCATCATATGAAATGGGTTCAACGTCCAATTATGAAACCCTTGGAAGAAGAGGATGAATCGAAATATGGCTGCTACGCCAAAAACTAGGTGCAAAGAACCAGCCAGATTGACCCAGTGGATAAATCAAGAATACTGAACAAAAACAGCAATTGGAGCAGAGAATGCGATTGCATTATAAGGTCGCAATTGAACAGATCGAGCAAGTTCGAATTGACGTAACATGAAACTATTAGTGCGAAAGCACCATGGAGAGCAACAAAAGTCCACAGACCGCCTAATTGACACCAACGAGTAAAATCTCCTTGTGCTTCAGGACCCCCATAGTAGCAACAAAGAATGTGCTAAACTATTCGCAGGAGTGGAAACTGCAGCGGTTAAGAATTGCAACCTTCCAATAGGAACTCGCCAATCCATGGGTATACCATGAAGTTACAAAAGTTGTACCTGTAAACCAACCTCCTAAAGCGAAATAAGCACAAGGAAAGAGCAATAGGCCGGACCAACCTACAAAAACGAAACGGTCCCTCCGTAACCAATCATCCATAATATCAAATAGATCATTTTCTTCTTTGGTAAATTTACCAAGGACTATAGTCATAGCGATCCTCCTATTTAACTACTTCAACCATTTCCGAACACCTCATATCAATTCCAAGGCATACGATAGTTCGATTATCTGTGGACGATTTCTCGTTCCATGCCCCTTACAATGGGTTTCGAAGATACAAATTCTTCTTTTCTATTGGGCCACAAACCAATCTAAGTAAATAAATCCACGAGCTCGATTCGATTAGTCTTTATACCTTATCTTATACTTATCTTATAACTTATACTATATAAAATAAATAAGTATTTGAACCCTGAATTGTCCTATGACTCATATTACAGTTACAGAGTATATCTTTTAACGGGTCAAACAAACAAAAAAAAGAAAATTCACTGTTTTTTCCTGCCCCTAAACTAGATTAAATATTTAAATAATGGTAGACTGGAAATGAAAGTAAAGTCCCTTTCTCGCATTCGTTCTCTATTGCATTGGCGGAAGAACAAAACAATATCTGATTCTGAAATCAAGGAAAGATATTGAAAAATATATTTTCGAAATAAACTTTTACTTTTATATGTAGCGGAAAAGAATATCGATTTATTCCCATGGAGCATTCGGTAAGAAGAAGATTCATTAAATCGGAAATATCGACAAATTCCTGACTTGCGTGGTCTAAGGAAATAAAAAAATCCGCTTGTACAATTTCATCTATATCGAATTTAAATATCAGAATAGCCGATAGAGTCGTCATTCAATGGGTTAGGTCCACTTACTTTTTATTGATTTAGAATTTGATGCTGGGTTTGATAAAAACAATGGAGAAGTAAGAATACTTTGGTTTGGCGATTCATAATAGCGATTGGACATCTAGAATATTCCTGTCCAAAAACAAAAATTTGAATAATTAGACATGAAGAGGACTACTTTGTCAGTACAGAGTAGACTAGTTCTAATAACTACAATTATTCATTATTATTTATACTAATAATAATGTATACTAATAATAATGAATAATGTTTCACTTTTTAACTATAACTCGTAATAATCAGAAGTCATTATAATGGTGGTTACCCTTTTCTTTTTAGAAATAAAAAGAAATCTCTATTCTCCACCGAAAAACAAAGACTAAAACTTTAGTTTAGTGGAAAAAGCCCCTTATCGGATTTGAACCGATGACTTACGCCTTACCATGGCGTTACTCTACCACTGAGTTAAAAGGGCTTGTTTTATTCGATTCATGAATTATAGCCTTTTTCCATTATGAGTCTACTGCATAATATATGTACATGATATATACATATATGCACATAATATATACATAGTTCATTTAGGAGCAATCAATTTGATTTACCCCCCAAAAGTAAAAAGTGGGCAAATTTTTTATTTTTTTTTTTGATAAAAATAATGCAGTGAATTGTTTCAAGACCGACCCCGCTTGTTTACCTTTACTGACCCATCAAAACAAGATTCACATGATTGATACATGTACCAATCTGACATCGACATAGATTCGATAGATTTTCTTGAATCATGTGATGAGGGTATTCGTACCCTGAACCGAATTCTTATAAAAAAATAAAAAAGAAAAAAGGAAAATTTCTATCGTTTTTAAATTTTCTGACTTAATGTGAGATAGTGATAGGCATATTTTATCTGAACAATGAACGAAGCAATGAGTTAAGTTAAAATTAATGAGTTAAAATTGAAGAAAAGAAATTAAGTGGGGTTCTACCCCCTTTTCTGTTCTGTCGGACCAATCACTGCCTGAACTGACGGAGTCCTGTACCTCCTTTCGCTATATAAAATAGTATGGGATGGTTCATTCATGAACCATCAAATCCAAAACAAAATTCTATGGAATCATAACATAAAAGTAGAAAAGAGTGTTCAGATCTAGTCATATCATTAGATTATATTGACAATTCCAAAAAACTACTCATACTATCATCATAGTATGATGACAGTTGGGCGGATATGCCCCTATCGTCTAGTGGTTCAGGACATCTCTCTTTCAAGGAGGCAGCGGGGATTCGACTTCCCCTGGGGGTACTACGAAAGGAAGTTGATCATGGATTATCAATAAGCCTAGAAGGAATTCTTCCTGGGTCGATGCCCGAGCGGTTAATGGGGACGGACTGTAAATTCGTTGGCGATATGTCTACGCTGGTTCAAATCCAGCTCGGCCCAAAAATTCGCCGCTCCATGAATATGATATAACCAATGATATAACCAATTTGTCCCCCAGAAACAAAAATACCTGATCCGTAAAAGAGAAAGAGTCCATTTTTGTTTCTCTATCCATGTTTTTCTCATTCGTTCTGATCTTTTCTTTCTAACGATCTAGATTCATAATACTTAATCAAAGCAAAGATTATGAAAGGAAAAATCGTTTTTTCTCAATGAAAGGTTGATTATCCATTTTTGGCAATAAAAAAAAATAAACACAGGTTACTAGTAATCCGTGTCACTTTCACTATAGTCCATATCTATGTGTTCTATGTGTATATGATATCGTGTATATGATATCAGTTAGTATATCATTCGTGTCTCTGTTACAACGCGACGAAGAAAATGTTTTTCTGAAACCATTAAGAATATGTATACCATACACCTCGCTGGGATTGTAGTTCAATTGGTCAGAGCACCGCCCTGTCAAGGCGGAAGCTGCGGGTTCGAGCCCCGTCAGTCCCGAACTAGGATCCGACCGATGAATGGAGAAATGAATTTCTCTATTTTCCGTGAAAAAGGAGACAGGGAGCAAGATCTAATCCCCAGTGGAGATCCTTATTTCTTTTGTTTTTCATTTCGCATTTATCATCAGACAAATACAGGAATTTCCATTTATTCCACTAGTGCCGAGTGATAAGGGAGAGACATAACATATATAGATTCGTACAATCGGTGGTATTCCTATATTTAGTATTTTAAGAGATACTCGTCTGACTTTCTTTTTCGATTTTCTTGATAAATGAAATAGAATAGAGTGCTCCTATTTTTACCGAGAGTACATACGCAAATTGTATTCGTTTATTGTACAATACATAATGAACTTAACATAATTACCTCGACAGAGTACTTGTCAGGTTAAACGACAACCCTTTTTAGCTTCGACTTTGTTTGTGTATCCTCAATGACTAATTGGAAACAATCTATCTCATTCTCATTTAAATTGCACACTTAATTTTTGATGTATGCCTTCCAGTCCCAATCGAAGAAAGAGATACTAATCAAATAAAAGAAAAGACCAAGCAACGTTCCTTTTTATTAAATTTGTTGGAATTATATTAGATCTTTTATACTTAACCCGTCCTTTTTCCATCTCACTTCTACTCTTTGGATCTGTGTGTGATTCATAGAATACCAGTCATATAATACCTCATAATTGTATGTACATAATTGTATGTATAAGTATAACGAAGGAGGAGTATATAAGGAAGACGGTAGGGTTATTTATAGAAAAGAAAAAGTGGAAAAGGATGCAAATTCAATGGGATTCTTTATTGGATCAGGAGTCCCATTTCAGATTTAGTATGGATAAAGGATCTTCCTATGTTATACTATTCAATTCTCGACGATGAATCGATTTGATAGATCAGATATTGTTATTCATAATATTGATCCGATTCAGTATCATCAGGATGCAATTCATCCCATTGAATTTAAAGGAATCAAATTTCTCATCTCTATGGGATTAGATCCCGAGTTATTGCGAAGTAAAAAAACAATGAGATTATGGAAGTAAATATTCTCGCATTTATTGCTACTGCACTGTTCATTCTAGTTCCTACTGCCTTTTTACTTATCATCTACGTAAAAACAGTCAGTCAAAATGATTAATTTGACTGAAACTTGATTTATTAGTTCTTATCAATGATTGAATAAATGAAAGAAACGGATTCAAACTCCAAGTCTTAAATGAAATGATCTGTCTGGAATCATAAGTATCTGAGATAATAAGTATCTGAGATAGTAGTATCTGAGCCGAGATAGTATGGTATAGTATTTATTATCCTATTAATGATTTTCATAGAAAGTTGTACTGTATACAGATATAGGCTTTTATATAGAGAAAGCCTATATCTAGGTCAATATACAATATGTATGTACATAGATTAGATGTATATCTAAATAGTACATCAAAATAACAGTCCAATTCTATTATTTTTTGGCTACATTTACTTGTGTGGATTTCGATCAATTCAAAATAATTGAAGGCCAACTCTTCTAATTCCTGGTTTTCTTAGAATTTATATATATATAGGTATAGGTCCCGAGATCTATCAAAGGAATCAATGGAGCAAGACAAAAATAGTATGGGCATATTCTACTATAAATTAAATTAAATAAAAAAAAGATAAAAGAAAACGAAACCAAAGAAAAGAATCTTTTTCTGAATCAAATTTC
Organism: Musa balbisiana; assembly: GCA_004837865.1. Lineage (NCBI taxonomy): Eukaryota > Viridiplantae > Streptophyta > Magnoliopsida > Zingiberales > Musaceae > Musa > Musa balbisiana. Next base: position 7,160 of record PYDT01000556.1, read on the forward strand.
TCATCTCTATGGGATTAGATCCCGAGTTATTGCGAAGTAAAAAAACAATGAGATTATGGAAGTAAATATTCTCGCATTTATTGCTACTGCACTGTTCATTCTAGTTCCTACTGCCTTTTTACTTATCATCTACGTAAAAACAGTCAGTCAAAATGATTAATTTGACTGAAACTTGATTTATTAGTTCTTATCAATGATTGAATAAATGAAAGAAACGGATTCAAACTCCAAGTCTTAAATGAAATGATCTGTCTGGAATCATAAGTATCTGAGATAATAAGTATCTGAGATAGTAGTATCTGAGCCGAGATAGTATGGTATAGTATTTATTATCCTATTAATGATTTTCATAGAAAGTTGTACTGTATACAGATATAGGCTTTTATATAGAGAAAGCCTATATCTAGGTCAATATACAATATGTATGTACATAGATTAGATGTATATCTAAATAGTACATCAAAATAACAGTCCAATTCTATTATTTTTTTGGCTACATTTACTTGTGTGGATTTCGATCAATTCAAAATAATTGAAGGCCAACTCTTCTAATTCCTGGTTTTCTTAGAATTTATATATATATAGGTATAGGTCCCGAGATCTATCAAAGGAATCAATGGAGCAAGACAAAAATAGTATGGGCATATTCTACTATAAATTAAATTAAATAAAAAAAAGATAAAAGAAAACGAAACCAAAGAAAAGAATCTTTTTCTTTTTTTAGATTTCCCATCTCAAGAAGTCATTGCTTGATCCATTAACAGATGATCTGCGGAGTTCTATTCCATGATAACTTCTTCAGATTTGAAAAAGAAGTAGATTAATAGAGTAGACCTTCCCAATTTTTTATGCTTAAACATGACATGAGATGAGTCAAAAAAAGCATAAAAAAATCTCTAGGAGTCTAAAAAAAGGTGAAATGCGCGATATGTGGATCGCTCAACGGAAGAAAGATCTAATCTTATTATGTGTAGAACCTCTTTGGACAACAACTAGTCATTTCCAATAGAAAGTATGTATTGTCGTAATCTAATATAATTAGAATAGCGGAACGGCTTTCTCTTCTCTTAGAACAGTAAAAGTAAAGAAAGAGGGAAACAAATAAAGAAAAAAAGAAAAAACCAATTTCAGATTTTTTCTTTTTGTAATATCCATAATTCTGGTAAGAGCTGGTTTATCAAAATAGAATATTTAGGAAGAATTCGGTTGGAAAAAATTTCCTATCATGCGTAGATTTAGGTTTCGAAATACAACTATAGTAATCATTCATTCTTTGATCGAATGGTTATTATTCATTATTGTATTTTCTTATTCATTACTGTATTTCAGTATAATTTTGAAACAGAGACATTCTTTTTTTAAAGCTTTGCAAAACGATCAATTAAACAATTGATAGAATTCAATTACTCAATCGATTACTCGATTAGTAGTACCCCTAGAGTCCACTCCTTCCCCATACTACGAGTGAGAGGGAAAATGTAAAGACTACCATTAAAGCAGCCCAAGCGAGACTTACTATATCCATATAAATTATGTCTCCTATCTCTATGAAGGAATTATTCCATTATTGATCAATAATCATAGTGGAATCAATGGCACAGAGTCAAAATGGAATTCTGACTTAACTTAAGGCTATTGATGAACCAATCCAATGAATCTACTCGTAACAAGATTATAAGATTTCTGGTAGAATCGGGAAGCATTAAGCATAAATACAATACACACACCTTTTCTCGGAAAATGAAATAGCAAAGGAATACTCCTATCCCAATGGAACATGTAGGAGTACTAAGACCTATTGTTTGTTACCCTTTTTCATAAGCAAAAGACATCAAAATATACCATCAAGATAGATAACTATCTATCAGATACCTCTATTTCCTATTTGATCTAAGCCTTACTGTTTTTTTTGTGAAAGAATGGGGAGACACCATCACCAGTATTACATACATTCTTTCTTTTTTTCGTAATCCCCCTATCCTACACGGGCAAAGAAATTTTTTTGTTTCTTCAACTTTTACTTTTACTCTTTACTCAATAAGAGCCGACCAACTATCCTGATTGAATGTTTGAGTACTCAGAGACTCTCGTGAGTCTGGATACAAAGTATCTTCAGTCCTTTCCACAACTTCTAAATTGATTTCCCATCAGCCTATCCAATCGAATTCCAGACAGAGTCAGTAGACACAACGGTGGTAGTGTAAGATAATTAGGAATTCTTGATAGTCTTTCGTACAATCTCTTCTTCAATCCTAGTAGCAAAAATGGAGTGTCCTTTAGGAACCTTTGGATACCAAGATTTCCGACCTCTTACTTTCGTAGTTTTGAATCCCAGAATTTACTTTCACTATTTATTTATTCTATTTATAACTCTTTATTTATTCTACTTTTATTTATTCTACTTATAAAATAAATGTCCGAACCAATCATAATCATATTAAAATCATAATCATATTAATAAGTAAGGCTTACTTCATCCCTATTTGTACCGGTTTGGGCCACACCCAAAGCCCGGATTTTGAGAAAAAAATTGACTTTCTTTAAAAAAAATTGACTTTCTTTATAGAACTACAGATTCTAAAAATAAAGTATCGATAGGCTTATCCTTTTGCCTCTCCTTCTCCGGGGACAGAATTCGTCGAGTTAAATCAGCAGAATAAGAAATCCCAAGTTTTTTGTTGATCAGGCGACACCCAGATTTGAACTGGGGATAAAGGATTTGCAGTCCCCCGCCTTACCACTTGGCCATGTCGCCAAACCAAATTCGATCCAAATAAGATAAAAAATAGATTTCTGGTCAAAGACTTAAAAATTAAGGGCAAATTGGAACCATTAACTATT
>PYDT01000556.1:15000-32214 GCA_004837865.1 Musa balbisiana
ATATGCTTCAAGGGGCATCATGGGATAACCATCGAGGTGAGTAGGGACCTAAAGGATCGAATAGAACGATATATAGACAAGTAAATCCCTTACGGGTCCCAAAGTATTCTTTTAAGGGGATTCATCATTTGACGGGAAGTAGACTACTCAAAAATCCTACATTTTTATTTTGTCATAAGTAATTCGGAAAATTAAAGTAAAAAAAGAAGAATGAATCGTTGGTCCTTAGTGGGAACTTGAGTAAGGAGTAGTTCTTTGTTTGTAGGGTTTTTCGAACAAACTTTTAAAATAAGGAAGAATCCCCTTTTTGAGGTAACTACTTGAGCCGGATGAAAGGAAACCTTCACGTCCGATTTTAAAAGGGGGAATCCAATCCTACAGGAACCTATCTCGATTTTTCTTTTGCTAGGCCCATAGCGAAAAAACCTACTTTCTTACGATTACGAGGTTTATTCGAATATGAAATCCAATCTCGGAAATACAGCATACCACTTTTTTTTACTACCCAAGGCTTCGAGGCATTTCGAAATCGAGAAATCTCTACAGGAGCAGGTGCTATCAGAGAACAATTAGCCGATTCAGATTTGCGAATTATTACAGGTAATTCATTAGTAGAATGGAAGGAATTAGGGGAGGAGGGGTCCACTGGAAATGAATGGGAAGATAGAAAAATTAGAAGAAGAAAGGATTTTTTGGTTAGACGCATGGAATTAGCTAAACATTTTATTCGAACAAATGTAGAACCAGAATGGATGGTTTTGTGCTTATTACCAGTTCTTCCTCCCGAGTTGAGACCAATCATTCAGATAGATGGGGGTAAACTAATGAGTTCGGATATTAATGAACTCTATAGACGAGTTATCTATCGGAATAATACTCTTACCGATCTATTAGCAACAAGTAGATCTACGCCAGGGGAATTAGTAATGTGTCAGGAGAAATTGGTACAAGAGGCCGTGGATACACTTCTTGATAATGGGATCCGTGGACAACCAATGAGGGATGGTCATAATAAAGTTTACAAGTCATTTTCAGATGTAATTGAAGGCAAAGAGGGAAGATTTCGTGAGACTCTGCTTGGTAAACGTGTCGATTATTCGGGACGTTCCGTCATTGTCGTGGGTCCTTCGCTTTCATTACATCAGTGTGGATTACCTCGAGAAATAGCAATAGAGCTTTTCCAAACATTTGTAATTCGTGGTCTAATCAGACAACATGTTGCTTCTAACATAGGAATTGCTAAAAGTAAAATTCGGGAAAAAGAACCCATTGTATGGGAAATACTTCAAGAAGTTATGCGGGGGCATCCTGTATTATTGAATAGAGCACCCACCCTGCACAGATTAGGCATACAGGCGTTCCAACCCTTTTTAGTGGAGGGACGCGCTATTTGTTTACATCCATTAGTTTGTAAGGGCTTCAATGCAGACTTTGATGGGGATCAAATGGCTGTTCATGTACCTTTATCTTTGGAAGCTCAAGCGGAGGCTCGTTTACTTATGTTTTCTCATATGAATCTCTTGTCTCCAGCTATTGGGGATCCTATTTCCGTACCAACTCAAGATATGCTTATCGGACTCTATTTATTAACGATCGGGAATCGTCGAGGTATTTGTGCAAATAGGTATAATCCATATAGATATAGTTGCGGAAACTACCAAAATAAAAAGGTTGACAATAAAAAAAATGACTATAGGTATACGAAAAAGAAAGAACCCTATTTTTCTAGTTCCTATGATGCACTTGGAGCTTATCAACAGAAACGAATTAGTTTAGATAGTCCTTTGTGGCTCCGATGGAGACTAGATCAACGTGTCATTGGCTCAAGAGAAGTTCCCATCGAAGTTCAATATGAATCTTTGGGTACTTATCATGAGATTTATGGGCACTATCTAATAGAAGGAAGTGTAACAAAGGAAATCCGTTGTATATACATTCGAACTACTCTTGGTCATATTTCTTTTTATCGGGAAATAGAAGAAGCCATACAGGGGTTTTGTCGAGCCTACTCATACGCTATCTAAACTAAGAAATCAGATTAGGCGATGTTCGTGCCCATGGGAATTCGGGTCTCCCCAATTTCACTGGTATCATAATTTCTTAATTTCTGCGTGAATCAAGATTGAGATTGAGGAAAGGAAGTTTTCGAATCACTAACTCAGGTCCATTGTCGAATCCTACTTAGCAGAATAAATATAAGAGGTACTGTACTTATGGCAGAACGGGCCGATCTGGTCTTTCACAATAAAGTGATAAATGGAACTGTTATGAAACGACTTATTAGCAGGTTAATAGATCATTTCGGAATGGCATATACATCACATATCTTGGATCAAGTAAAGACTTTGGGTTTCCAACAAGCCACTGCTACATCTATTTCATTAGGAATTGATGATCTTTTAACAATCCCTTCTAAGGGATGGTTAGTCCAAGACGCTGAACAACAAAGTTTTATTTTGGATAAACACCATCATTATGGGAATGTACACGCGGTAGAAAAATTACGTCAATCCATTGAGATATGGTATGCTACAAGTGAATATTTGAGACAAGAAATGAATCCTAATTTTCGGATGACTGATCCTTCTAATCCAGTATATCTAATGTCCTTTTCGGGAGCTAGAGGAAATGCATCTCAGATACACCAATTAGTAGGTATGAGAGGATTAATGTCGGATCCCCAAGGACAAATGATTGATTTACCCATTCAAAGCAATTTACGTGAAGGACTTTCTTTGACAGAATATATAATTTCCTGTTATGGAGCCCGCAAAGGAGTTGTAGATACTGCTGTACGAACATCAGATGCTGGATACCTCACACGTAGACTTGTTGAAGTAGTTCAACATATTATTGTACGTAGAACAGATTGTGGCACTATCCGAGGTATTTCCGTGAGTCCTCGAAATGGGATGACGGAAAAAATTTTTGTCCAAACACTAATTGGTCGTGTATTAGCAGACGATATATATATCGGTCTACGATGCCTTGCCACTCGAAATCAAGATATTGGGATTGGACTTGTCAATCGATTCATAACCTTTCGAGCACAACCAATATATATTCGAACCCCCTTTACTTGCAGGAGTACATCTTGGATCTGCCAATTATGTTATGGTCGGAGTCCTACTCATGGCGACCTGGTCGAATTGGGAGAAGCTGTAGGTATTATTGCGGGTCAATCAATTGGGGAACCAGGAACTCAACTAACATTAAGAACTTTTCATACCGGTGGAGTATTCACAGGCGGTACTGCCGAGCATGTACGAGCTCCTTCTAATGGAAAAATAAAATTCAATGAGGATTTGGTTCATCCCACACGTACCCGTCATGGGCATCCTGCTTTTCTATGTTCTATAGACTTGTATGTAACTATTGAGAGTCGGGATATTCTACATAATGTAAATATTCCACCAAAAAGTTTTATTTTAGTTCAAAATAATCAATATGTAGAATCAGAACAAGTGATTGCTGAGATTCGTGCTGGAACGTCCACTTTTCATTTTAAAGAGAAGGTACGAAAACATATTTATTCTGAATCAGAGGGAGAAATGCACTGGAGTACCGATGTCCACCATGCACCTGAATATACATATGGTAATGTTCATCTATTATCAAAAACGAGTCATTTATGGATATTAGCGGGAGGTCCGTGCAGATCGAGTATAGTGTCTTTTTCGCTCCACAAGGATCAAGATCAAATGAATGTTTATTCTTTTTCTGTCGAAGAAAGATATATCTCCGACCTATCAATGACTAATGGTCGAATAAGACATAAATTGTTGGATACTTCTGGTAAAAAAGATAAGAAAATTATTGACTATTCAATAAGACCTGATCAAACGATGTCTAATGGTCATTGGAATTTCATATATCCTTCTATTATCCAAGGGAATTCTTATTTCTTGGCGAAAAAGCGAAGAAATAGATTCATCATCCCATTACAATACAATCAAGAACGAGAGAAAGAACTAATACCCTGTTTTGGTATTTCGATCGAAATACCAAAACAGGGTATTTTACGTAGAAATAGTATTCTTGCTTATTTTGATGATCCACGATACAGAAGAAGCAATTCGGGAATTACTAAATATGGAACCGTAGAGGTCAATTCAATCATAAAAAAAGAGGATTTGATTGAGTATCGAGGACCAAAAGAATTTAGTCCGAAATACCAAACGAAAGTAGATCGGTTTTTTTTCATTCTCGAAGAAGTGCATATCTTACCCGGATCTTCGTCGATAATGGTCCGGAACAATAGTATCATTGGAGTAGATACACAACTCGCTTTAAATACAAGAAGTCGAGTAGGCGGATTAGTCCGAGTGGAGAGAAAAAAAAAAAATATTGAACTAAAAATATTTTCCGGAGATATTTATTTTCCTGGAGAGGCAGATAAGATATCCAGGCACAGCGGCATTTTGATACCACCGGAAACAGAAAAAAAAATTTCTAAGGAATCAAAAAAATGGAAAAATTGGATCTATGTCCAACGGATCACACCTACCAAGAAAAAGTATTTTGTTTTGGTTCGACCCGTAGTCACATATGAAATAGCTGATGGCATAAATTTAGCAACACTTTTTCCTCAAGATCTCCTGCGGGAAAAGGATAATGTCCAACTTAGAGTTGTCAATTATATCCTTCATGGAAATGGCAAGTCAATTCGAGGAATTTCTCACACAAGTATTCAATTAGTTCGGACTTGCTTAGTATTGAATTGGGATCAAGAGCAAAAAGGTTCTCCGGAAGAGGTTCACGCTTCCTTTGTTGAGGTAAGAACAAATGATCTGATTCGAGATTTCATAAGAATTGAGTTAGTCAAGTCCACTATTTCGTATACCGGAAAAAGATATGATAGGGCAAGTTCAGGATTGATTTCCGATAATGGATTAGATCGCACAAATATCAATCCTTTTTTTTACAAGGCCAGGATTCAATCACTTACCCAACATCAAGGTACTATTGGTACATTGTTAAATCGAAATAAGGAATGCCAATCTTTGATAATTTTGTCATCATCCAATTGTTTTCGAATTGGCCCATTCAATGGTTCAAAATATAACAATATGACAAAAGAATCGGATCCCATAATCCCAATTAAGGATTTGCTGGGTCCCTTAGGCACTATTGTACCTAAAATAGCAAATTTCTATTCATCTTACCATTTAATAACTTATAATCAGATCTTGTTAAAGAAATATTTGCTACTTGACAATTTTCAACAGACTTTCCAAGTACTTCAAGTACTTAAATACTGTTTAATAGATGAAAATAGGAGGATTTATAATCCCGATCCATGCAGTAACATCATTTTGAATCCATTCCATTTGAATTGGCACTTTCTCCATCACGATTATTGGGAAGAGACATCTACAAAAATTAGTATTGGACAATTTTTTTGTGAAAATGTATGTCTATTCAAATACGAACCACACGTAGAAAAATCTGGTCAGATCATAATTGTTCATGTTGACTCCTTAGTTATAAGATCGGCTAAGCCCTATTTGGCCACTCCAGGAGCTACTGTTCATGGCCATTATGGAGAAATCTTTTACGAAGGAGATACATTAGTTACATTTATATATGAAAAATCGAGATCTGGTGACATAACGCAAGGTCTTCCAAAAGTGGAACAAATCTTAGAAGTACGTTCTATTGATTCAATATCGATGAACCTCGAAAGGAGAGTTGAAGGTTGGAACGAAGGTATACCAAAAATTCTTGGAATCCCCTGGGGATTCTTGATTCAAGCGGAGCTAACCATAGTTCAAAGTCGTATCTCTTTGGTTAATAAAATCCAAAAGGTTTATCGATCCCAGGGGGTACAGATCCATAATAGACATATAGAGATTATTGTACGTCAAGTAACATCAAAAGTGTTGGTTTCAGAAGATGGAATGTCTAATGTTTTTTCACCTGGGGAATTAATCGGATTGTTGCGAGCGGAACGAGCGGGGCGTGCTTTGGACGAAGCGATATCTTATCGGGCAATCCTATTGGGAATAACGAGGGCATCTTTGAATACTCAAAGTTTCATATCCGAAGCAAGTTTTCAAGAAACCGCTCGAGTTTTAGCAAAAGCTGCTCTACGGGGTCGTATTGATTGGTTGAAAGGCCTGAAAGAGAACGTTGTTCTGGGTGGGATTATACCTGTTGGTACCGGATTCAAAAAATTAGTGCACCGTTCAAGGCAAGACAAGAGCATTTATTTGGAAATCAAAAGAAAGAATCTATTCGATTTGGAAATGAGAGATATTTTGTTACACCATAGAGAATTATTTTGTTCTTACGTCCCATTTCCATGAGACATCAGAACAATCGTTTACGCGATTTCATGATTCCTAAGAGCAGATTCTTTTACTTTAACTATCTTTTCACTTTTAACTATCTGTCTTTTAACTTAACTATCTGGTCCGAGTATTGATTTGGTAAAAAAAAAATAAGTAATTAAAAGACATTAATGGTTTGTACCATGTATCAACGGTTAATTCCCGGTAGAAGGTTCCATCGGAACAATTATTTATTTCAAAGTACCTCGTCTCTTTGTTAAAAAGTTAAAAAAAAAAAAGAAAAAACAAAAAGGAAGTGTGGGGAAAAATGACAAGAAGATATTGGAACATCAATTTGGAAGAGATGATGGAGGCCGGAGTTCATTTTGGTCATGGTACTAAGAAATGGAATCCTAGAATGGCCCCTTACATCTCTGCAAAGCGTAAAGGTATTCATATTACAAATCTCACTAGAACGGCTCGTTTTTTATCAGAAGCCTGTGATTTAGTTTTTGATGCAGCAAGTAGGGGAAAAAACTTCTTAATTGTTGGTACCAAAAATAAAGCAGCGGATTCAGTAGCATCAGCTGCAATAAGGGCCCGGTGTCATTATGTTAATAAAAAATGGCTCGGTGGTATGTTAACGAATTGGTCTACTACGGAAACGAGACTTCAAAAGTTCAGGGATTTAAGAGCAGAACAAAAGATGGGGAAACTCAACCGTCTTCCCAAAAGAGATGCCGCAATGTTGAAGAGAAAATTATCTGCCTTGCAAACATATCTCGGCGGTATCAAATATATGACGGGATTGCCTGATATTGTGATCATCGTTGATCAGCAAGAAGAATATATGGCTCTTCGAGAATGTGTAATTTTAGGGATTCCGACGATTTGTTTAATCGATACAAATTGTGACCCCGATCTCGCAGATATTTCGATCCCAGCCAATGATGACGCTATAGCTTCAATCCGATTGGTTCTTAACAAATTAGTATCCGCAATTTGTGAGGGCCGTTGTAGCTATATAAGAAATCGTTGATTATGATTAAGAATAATTAGTTAATTATTTTGGGATTTTATAGATTTATTGGATCGGTTACTATTCTTGAATTAAAAAAAGAAAAAACAAAATGGAAATGTGGGCATATTGATAATATGTTATGATGTTATGTGATTTCTTGGTATCCTATGTAATTTCTTGATATCCTAAATATACGATTGATGAATACAATTAGTGATTCAAGTTGGTGAGTTGAGAAAGAGATGGTTGCATCAAAATAATTTCTTTTTTGAAGTTCAATTTTTGTTAGAGGACCATATGAATGTTATACCATGTTCCATTAAAACACTCAAGGGGTTATACGATATATCGGGTGTAGAAGTAGGCCAACATTTCTATTGGCAAATAGGAGGTTTACAAGTCCATGCCCAAGTACTTATCACTTCTTGGGTAGTAATTGCTATCTTATTAGGTTCGGTGATCCTAGCTGTTCGGAATCCACAAACCATTCCGACCGGCGGTCAGAATTTCTTCGAATATGTCCTTGAATTTATTCGAGACTTGAGCAAAACCCAGATTGGAGAAGAATATGGTCCTTGGGTTCCCTTTATTGGAACTATGTTCCTATTTATTTTTGTTTCTAACTGGTCAGGCGCTCTTTTACCTTGGAAAATTATACAGTTACCTCATGGGGAGTTAGCTGCGCCCACGAATGATATAAATACTACTGTTGCTTTAGCTTTACTCACGTCAGTCGCATATTTTTATGCGGGTCTTAGCAAAAAAGGATTGGGTTATTTTGGGAAATACATTCAACCAACTCCAATACTTTTACCAATTAACATCCTAGAAGATTTCACAAAACCCTTATCTCTTAGTTTTCGACTTTTCGGGAATATATTGGCTGATGAATTAGTAGTTGTCGTTCTTGTTTCTTTAGTCCCTTCAGTAGTTCCTATACCTGTCATGTTTCTTGGATTATTTACAAGTGGTATTCAAGCTCTTATTTTTGCAACGTTAGCTGCGGCTTATATAGGTGAATCCATGGAGGGTCATCATTGACTAGCTTTCAAAATAGTCTTTTTATTATTATTATTAAGTAAGTTTATCCCAATTCTTGCATGGTTCAAGATAATCCAATTGGTTGGGGAACATAATAACGTATTACTATATGACTTAGAGTTTTAGGAGAAAAGATGGACGGTATTACAGAATTGTAAAAAAAAAAGAAGGGTTGGGGAGGTTATACTAGATGTATGTAATGTCTATAAGCTCGGACCCCGTCTATGTTTCTAGGAATGATTCTAGAATCCGATTTAATCTAAAAAAAAATGCGGGTGGTTTACGTTTTTACGTTATGGAAGAAACAAATATATATGTCATATTAGAATGACATTAGATATTCATTAGTTATATAAGGCTATCCCTATCATCCTATATAACATCACTATATTACATAATTACATGCTATTACTTAATTACATACTATTACTATATTACATACTATTACTATTTTTATAATCATAACTTCTACTCTGTAATCATAATATAATCCTATACATAATATAATCCTATAATAATAATATAATATAATAATAATATAATAAATATAATAATAAATAAATAAATAAATATAAGTAAATAAATATAAGTAATAAAATAAGTATTAGTTAACATTAATAATTAGTTTAATATTAGTTTAATAGCTAATATTAATATTCATATGTAAAATATCTAAGTATCAATAAGTATTAGTTAATATAATCATTTATAATTATATTATCGATAATTATTGGTATTAATTATTACTATATATTGATATTGGTACTACTACATACTTTTATATTACTACATATTGATATATTGATATTGATTTGTATTGGTATTAATTTTATTGGTATTAATTTGATTGATATTGATTGCAGCTCACACTGCATTTAGTCACACTCCATTTAGACGGATTTCAATATCAGTCCTTCTATTTTGTCTGTGATTGTGGATTGAATGAACAAAGAGATGAACTCAAGAATGGTGTAGTAAAGAACGAAGAATTAAATGAAAGAGTGGTTCGAAACAAAGAAATACAATAGTTAGAACTGTATGCATATGGATTTACAAAAACTCCATTATGGGTAAAAACGAGATAGTTGTGATGATTCTGCTCAGTAATTTAGTAATATTATCATTTCAATTCGGAGTTTTTAGTTACTTCGGACCGCTGGATCTTAATGAAAAAATGAGTAATAATTCATTGGTTGATTGTATCATTAACCATTTCTTTTTTTTTGTGCGAGGAACTTACCATGAATCCACTGATTTCTGCCGCTTCCGTTATTGCTGCTGGATTGGCCGTGGGGCTTGCTTCTATTGGACCTGGAGTTGGTCAAGGTACTGCTGCAGGCCAAGCTGTAGAAGGTATTGCGAGACAACCAGAAGCAGAGGGTAAAATACGAGGTACTTTATTGCTTAGTCTAGCTTTTATGGAAGCTTTAACAATTTACGGACTGGTCGTGGCGTTAGCGCTTTTATTTGCGAATCCTTTTGTTTAATCCTAGAAATAAATAGAAAAAAGTACCTTACATACTTTTTTCTTATTTTATTAACTTTAACTTGTAAACTTGGAATTGCCCTTTGCTTCTTCGAATTATATTTACACTTTACTTATAAATTACTTATTTGTTGAGACGATACGCCAGGAAGGGCTGATTTGAGGATGAGGAATTACCAGATTCGCTTGCTTTCTTCCTTTCTGTCCTTAGCTTAGTACAATAGAAAACTTTTTTACTTTCATTGTTCGAAGCGTTTCAACAAACGAAATAGTTATCAATTGATATGAGATCTAAGACCTAAGTAAAGTATCTTATTGGAAACTTCTTGAAAACTTCAAAAAATAAGAAATTTCAAACAAATGATTTAATCTATTGCCATTAAATAAAGTGGAAATGAAATTAATAAAAAGAAATCGATCAAAAAAAGGCGAGTGAAGTGATACAAAAAGAACTCTGTTCTTTGTTAGTCCTATCCATAAGAGAGGGGAGCATATGAAAAATGTAATCGATTCTTTCGTTTCCTTGGGTCACTGGCCATCCGCCGGGAGTTTCGGGTTTAATACCGATATTTTAGCAACAAATCCAATAAATCTAAGTGTAGTGCTTGGTGTATTGATTTATTTTGGAAAGGGAGTGTGTGCGAGTTGTGTATTTCAAGAATAAGTTGGATCCATCCAGCTGCACTTTATTTATGGTATTTATAGGAGAAATAGGAAAAAGGTGCACGATCTCGACGAATTACTTCTGAATAAATTAAGAAATCATATGTAAGAACCATAGCATTTCGTGACTTATTGGTAAATCCACTTTGATTCTCTATCAACCAATAATGTGAGACCATTAACATGGTTAAAGCTAAATTGTTTAAAGTCCAGGTAAAACATGGTACTCTTTCTACCACTTCTACCACTACGTTAGTAACGAAATGGTTAAAAAAAAATAGTTGGTAATTTATTTGATTTGATATAGAACACTCATATCGATAAAAGAATTTTAACCATTTACTAGAAAAATGAGCACTTTGCTTTTTTTATCTAATGCCGAAATGACGACCTATGTATAAAAAAAGAGGAATTTTTGGACTTGAAGAAACAAATAAAAAATATAATAATTATTATTTTCATTTTTAAAAAATAAAAAATGAAATAGAATTCTAAAAATTTAAATGATAAATAAAATACAAAACAAATATAAATAAATACAAATAAAGAAACAACTTTGCTGACAATTCTAGATTTTTGTCTGGTCTAGTCGGAAGAGTCCTCCTGATATTCTGGTCTTGTATCAGTTTTGACATCTTTGAATACAAACAGAAAAGAGAGGGTAGGCTCATTACATTAAAAAAGATATGGGAATACCCATACCATAAATAAAATAAATAATTGAGCGTGAGAGCCAAATGAATCGAAAGATTCATGTTTGGTTCGGGAAGAGATCATGGAAGTTTTGAAATTAATGGTAAGATAATCTACTTTCATTAAATGATTTATTAGATAATCGAAAACAGAGGATTTTGAATACTATTCGAAATTCGGAAGAATTACGTAAAGGGGCCATTGAGCAGCTCGAAAGAGCCCGGGCTCGCTTACGTAAAGTGGAAATGGAAGCAGATGAGTATCGAATGAATGGATACTCTGAAATAGAACGAGAAAAACAAAATTTGATTAATGCCACTAGTAATAGTTTGGAACAATTAGAAAATTACAAAAATGAAACCCTTCAGTTTGAACAACAAAGAGCGATTAATCAGGTCCGACAACGAGTTTTCCAACAAGCCTTACAAGGAGCTCTAGGAACTCTGAATAGTTGCTTGAATAGCGAGTTACATTTCCGTACGATCCGTGCTAATATTGGCATTCTCGGGGCCATGCAAGAAATAACTGATTAGCCCTTCTTTTTTTAGTTATAGTTTAGGCATTATTTTTTTCTTTTCCTTCCTAAAAAGAATAAAGAAACACTAATGGTAACCCTTCGAGCCGACGAAATTAGTAATATTATTCGTGAGCGTATTGAACAATATAGTAGAGAAATAAAGATTGTGAATACCGGTACCGTACTTCAAGTAGGCGACGGAATTGCTCGTGTTCATGGTCTTGATGAAGTAATGGCAGGTGAATTAGTAGAGTTTCAAGAGGGTACAATAGGCATTGCTCTGAATTTGGAATCAAATAATGTTGGCGTTGTATTAATGGGTGATGGTTTGATGATACAAGAGGGAAGTTCTGTAAAAGCAACAGGACGAATTGCTCAGATACCTGTGAGTGAGGGTTATTTGGGTCGTGTTATAAATGCTCTGGCTAAACCTATTGATGGGAGAGGTGAAATTTCAGCTTCTGAATCTCGGTTAATTGAATCTCCTGCCCCAGGTATTATTTCTAGACGTTCTGTATATGAGCCTCTTCAAACGGGGCTTATTGCCATTGATTCGATGATCCCTATAGGACGCGGTCAGCGAGAATTAATTATTGGGGACAGACAGACCGGCAAAACAGCCGTAGCCACAGATACGATTCTCAATCAAAAAGGTCAAAATGTAATATGTGTTTATGTAGCTATTGGTCAAAAAGCATCTTCTGTGGCTCAGGTAGTGACTACTTTCCGGGAAAAGGGGGCGATGGAATATACTATTGTGGTAGCCGAAACGGCGGATTCACCTGCTACATTACAATACCTCGCTCCTTATACGGGAGCGGCTCTGGCTGAGTTTTTTATGTATCGTGGACAACATACTTTAATAATTTATGATGATCTCTCCAAACAGGCACAAGCTTATCGCCAAATGTCTCTTCTATTAAGAAGACCTCCCGGTCGTGAAGCTTATCCAGGAGATGTTTTTTATTTGCATTCACGACTTTTGGAAAGAGCCGCTAAATCAAATTCTAGTTTAGGTGAAGGAAGTATGACCGCTTTACCGATAGTTGAGACTCAATCTGGAGACGTTTCAGCTTATATTCCTACTAATGTAATTTCCATTACAGATGGACAAATATTCTTATCTGCCGATCTATTCAATGCTGGAATCCGACCTGCTATTAATGTGGGTATTTCCGTTTCTAGAGTAGGATCCGCAGCTCAAATTAAAGCCATGAAACAAGTAGCCGGCAAATCAAAATTGGAACTAGCGCAATTCACAGAGTTAGAAGCCTTTGCACAATTCGCTTCTGATCTCGATAAAGCTACTCAGAATCAATTGGCAAGAGGTCAACGATTACGCGAGTTGCTTAAACAATCCCAATCAGACCCTCTCGCAGTGGAAGAACAGATAGCTACTATTTATACCGGAGCGAATGGATATCTTGATCCGCTAGAAATTGGACAGGTAAAGAAATTTCTCAGTCAGTTACGTAGCTACTTAAAAAACAATAAACCTAAATTCCAAGAAATTATATCTTCTACCAAGACAATTCACCGAGGAAGTAGAATTTCTTTTGAAGGAAGCTATTCAAGAACAGATCGAACTGTTTTTACTTCAGGAACAAACATAAATTTTTTACTTTTATTCTATTCTTGGTATATTCTATTCTTAGTACAAGAGTAATCATTGAGAAATAGTTCTGATTCGAATGATTCAAAAAGGGTTTCTTGGTATAGCCATTTTAAAAATAGATGGAAATAAATTGCGTCCAATAGGATTTGAACCTATACCAAAGGTTTAGAAGACCTCTGTCCTATCCATTAGACAATGGACGCTTTTCATTCCTATTTTATTTTTTTGTATTCTTACTTTCTTTTGTTCGGATAAAAAATAAAATTACACGGAAAATATTTTAGGGAATAAAAAGAATGCATATCTAAATTGATGGTGCATGTATGTATAATACATAATAAGATGTATAATACATAATAAGAAATATAGAGATAAGAAATATAGAGCGGGTAGCGGGAATCGAACCCGCATCGTTAGCTTGGAAGGCTAGGGGTTATAGTCGACGTTGCTTGATCACTTTTAACGTCTCTAATTCAAAACCGAACGTGAAATTTTGATTTCATTCGGCTCCTTTATGGAAGATTGATGTATTCCTAGAGAAAATTAGATCCATAACATCTATGTCAGCCTTTCTGTCTGAATGTATCCAAAACTACTCGCTTACTAGATGATCCCTCTAGAGGAGAGGGATTATACCAAATCCGTCTAGTCTAGTTACTTCGTTCCCTATTTCCGCTCGCAGGATCCCGAGGAAAAGAATTTGGTTTCCACCGAGCTGAAACAATATGCTGATGGTTCTAGTAAACCAAAACCACCCTTTTCTAGCTTGTTTGGCTTCAATTTCCCTTTTACAACACCAAAATTGAAGATCTAGTTACGATTGGAAATAAACTTTTGTATCTTCATCCATAGATCCTTTATTCATACTCATTCGATTGGAAGAATTGATCCAATTCAAAAAAAATTATGTTTCACGACTCCATATACATAATCCAATTTTCTTATTCAATTTCGAAAATAGAATTTCTAATTGGACTTTGGATACAAATCGTGAGAATGTATGTTCTTCCTCAAATATGCTATTGAGAGGTAAAGGATTAAACCCTTTTAAGAAATAAAGTTTTTGATCGGAGTATGCAAAAAACCGAGAGACCCCTTAACTTTTTAAGTTGTTAATAGAACGAATCACACTTTTACCACTAAACTATACCCGCTACATATACATTATTGTATATGAATGGACTATTTGTCGAACAAGGGAGTGAGACGCAATCAAGATAGCATTCAAATTATAACGTTGACACATATTTAGTCCCGCCAGCCAGGGACTTAAAAGGCGAAGAGCACAAAGCTTTTCTAAATAACATATATAAATTTAAAAAACGGTATAAAGTTATACTTATACTTTTCCTTTGCTGGATTGCTGGCATTCTCGGTCTGTCTGAAGGGGTCATTGAAGCTGGACAAAAAAAGAGGTACTGGCCCGGCCAGTACTTAACTAGGACCAGGCCGGGAGAATAAACCTTTCGTACAAAATTAAAGAAGTAAGGTTTTCTTTCTATTGGAGATACCTGTTTCGAATCTTATCTAAATGGAATTCTTGATCAAATTCGTTCTTGACTTACTCTTAACTTACTTAAATGAAACTTAAATTAAATTACATAAAAACTAAAATTAAATTACGTAAATTAACTTAATAGTAAATTAACTTAATATAAATATTAACTTAATATAAATATAATTATATAATTACTTAAAATATACTTAAAATATAATTATATAATTACTTAATTATATAATTACTTAATTATTAATATAATATTATAATATTTAAATAATATTATAATATTTAAATTATAATATTTAAGAAATTTTTTATTACATAAAAAAACCTTTAATTTGTTTTTTCTTTACTTTAATTGAAAATAAAATTTCAATTCCTTTAACCTTTAAATTTAGATTAGAATTTATTAATAATTTAAATTTTTAATTATTTTAAATTTTTAATTATTCACTTTTTATTTTTTTAAATTTCATCTGTAATGAAATCTATTTTATAATTAGTAATGAAATCTATCCTATAGTTAGAAATTTTAATAGAATGTTTCATATTTCTAATGATAATGTTATAATTATAATGTTTAATATCTTTCTATAATGTTTAATATCTTTCTTAATAAAAATGTTTAATATCTTTTTTAATATCTTTTTAAATAAAAATGTTTAATATCTTTCTTAATAAAAATATTATATTAATGTCTTTCTTAAACTTAATAATTAATATCTTAAAAGAAAAATTTTTTCTTTTTTATTATTTTCTTTTTTTATTTAATTTCAATTTTCATTGAAATAGTTAATTTCAATTTCATTTGAAATTTTATTGAAATTTCAATTTTATTTAAATTGGGAGAGATGGCTGAGTGGACTAAAGCGGCGGATTGCTAATCCGTTGTACGAGTTATTCGTACCGAGGGTTCGAATCCCTCTCTCTCCGCCCGCTCTTATTACTTGATACTTTCGATTTCGAAGGAATTTCGATTCCTTTATTTTTTATAGGTAAAGTGAATATATGGAATAGATAAAATAATAAGAAAAAATTAGAAAAACAAAGAAAACTCAAAAATTTTTTTATTCCTCACGTCCAGGATTACGTCCCGGATCATTAGATAAGAATCCGAAGATGAAGAGAGAAACAAAGAATATCACTACTGTGTAAACAAAGAGTTTGAGAGTAAGCATTACACAATCTCCAAGATAAGATCATTTTAGAAAAAGGGAATAGATTACCTATTTTTTCTTTTTATCACATATACTATTTTGTTTGATTTGACATCATACCCCCCAAAATTAAGTTTTTTGATTTGAAAAGAAAAAGAAAGTCACTTTTACGAATTTCTTTGTAATAAGATTTTGATTCCTTCCTCACAAAATTTTCTTGTCATATCGACAATTAGGTATTGTAGGGGACCTAGAACTAATAAACTCCTTACTCACCGAAAGGTCAGAACGAGTAAATAAACTGATCAAAATTCATCTCCGCGGTTACTCAATATACAAGAATTTCCATTTTTGAATCGAGGGTTTATAATTCTAATGTAAGACTTAGCCGATCTTATCCATTTTTATAATTTTTTTGTCGAATAAATCATGAATGGATTTGGCAAAGTATTAAGGATTTTATCGAAAACTTACAGCAGCTTGCCAAACAAAGGCTAAGAGAAAAAAGAGGACAGGTATGACAGGCATAACATCTACGATTGGATTGAAAACGGCATAAGCTTCAGGCAATTTGGCAAAGAAAAAAACTATTCGAATAAAGGACAGAATTAAGACAGATACAGATTAAGCTAAAGATATAAACATAACAAACATTTCGTTCTTGTAGATTAGATAATTTTATTTTGATTGAGTATTTTTATAAGGGAAAAATGAAAAGGCAAGTCAAAAAATCCTTCTTTTTTTTTTGAACTCTCCCCAATCAACATCCTTCTCCATCTAAACATGGAATCCAAGGAATTTCTACTCATACTTCTTAATTGAATTTCTAGGTAATGATCCAATAATTTTTTTGATTCTAATCTAATCTACATGTGTTGAATCCTAGCAACACACAAAATCCTCCCATATGTTTTTATTTGTATTATGGTATTTTTTTTTTGTGGGGGGGGGGGGTTGGGGATTGACGAATACTAATACTATAATAGTCTTGATAGTGACACAAAAGGAAAAATGGGGCGTGGCCAAGCGGTAAGCAGCGGGTTTGGTTCGTTATTCGGCGGTTCGAATCCTTCGTACCCAGAACGTTTCCATCAGAAACAAAAGATGGTATCACATGGTATCCCACATAAACGGAAAAATCTTAAAGAGAACAACTTGTCTTTTGTCTGAATCTTAGAATGGATTCTTAGAAGGATTCTGTAGAATCCATTTACTTCTCTTCAAAGGGTTTCAACTCCTTTACGTCTC